>CALSBZ010039563.1:0-12491 GCA_943591055.1 Gobionotothen gibberifrons | reverse complement strand
CACACACACACACACACACACACACACACACACACACACACACACACCCCCCCACCCCCACAGCCACTGAGCCCTTCTCTCTGTCCCGCTGCAGAATGTATACGGCGTGTTAGACCTGTATGGACGGATAACGGCGGTGTCCATTGTGAGCTCTTCGTTGATGGAGGACATAGAGAGCGTGAAGGCGCCGTCGCTCTCCTCAGAGAGCTGCAGCGAGGCAGAGGAGGAGAGCACCCCCGTCAGAGAGGTAGGAGCACCTGTCTGTGAAAGAAAACCATTAGTCACTGCATCATTGGACACTCACTCTTTATGCTACCTCCAGGTTGAGACCGAGCCGTGTGCACTGGTGCCCACCGCCGTGGCCTTCCTGGAAAACCACGGCAAAAACATCCAGCTGTCCAACCAGAACCTGACAGCAGCCAGAGTGTCCAGCTACAACCAGGGCCTGCTGGTGGCCGCCCAGCCGCTGGCCCGCCAGCAGCTGTTCCAGGTAACATCACTGTTATTGATACACATGTTGATGAGTTTAAAACAAAAGAGCAGGGAATCATTTCACCAGCAACAATACAAAGAATTACGACATTCAAAGTCCTCTCTCTCGTCACCAGTTTCAAATCGACCGTCTGAACCCGTCGTGGACATCGTCGCTCTCGTTAGGGGTCATAGGTCACTCCCCAGACCGGCTCAACTTCCCCTCCACAGCCTGCTGTCTGAAGCGCTCCGCCTGGCTGCTGCAGAGGGACTCCGTCTTCCACAACTCCCTAAAGGTACACACCCACACTGACATACACCTGTCTGTCATGTCTCAGTCATTTTAAAAACAGCTGTTAATAAACATATGAAGTCATAGCTTTCGTAAATTAAATGAACGCTGCTTTTCTCTCCCCTCAGATATGTGAGAACTATGGTCCTAATCTGGACACCTGTCCAGAGGGGACGGTGTTGGGTCTGCTGGTGGACACCAACAGTTGTCTCCACCTCTACGTCAACGGCATGGACCAGGGTGTGGCGGCGCAGGACATTCCTTCGCCCTGCTACACCTTCATCGACCTGTATGGCCAGTGTGAACAGGTAACACTACAGATGCAAACAAAAGATGAAAAGATATTCTAATATTTAAGAAACTCAAACCAAAAAACGGTTGAGCTTCTTGCTCGATGCCTGAAACAATTTATAAATCGGCTTGATTACAACTTGTCAATCACATTTGAATTCCTCCCGACGGGTTTATCGATTCGGCAATACTTAATTAAGAACTCAATTCTAAAATAACTATTCCAATTAATGTTGTCATCATGACAGGTTACCATAGTAACAAACAACGTGCCAGCTGTGGGTGGAGAGAGTGGAGAAACCCGTTGTCAAGGCGACATGGAGAAGGCGGATATGGTTGACGGTAAGAAGCCACTTCCTTGTTTATCTTTTTTTAGGTTCTGTCCAGTCTTATAAATATTGATATTACATTTTTTTAAATTACATTTTTCTTTTTTTCACTTACATTTTTGAACCTAGAGAAATGTAGATGATTTAAGCCGCTTAATTTCAGTTGCTTGTCAGATCTGCATGCTTCGGTGTTGTGTTTGTTTGACATAATAAATTGGCTTCTATCGAGTTTTAAGCAACATTTTAAAGTACAATTTTTATATCTTGTTCGTTTTGAAGCTATGAATTTGACCCGAATAAAGTATTTAAGTCATTGGAAATCTGGATCTTAAATGATCGGACCTTTGCGGATTATCCGGAGAAACCTCTTTAACGTTATTAACTGGTTGTATTCCCACCTGACTGCTATGACAGCAATACATGTGTGGACAACAACTCCCATGATACTTCACACCAAGCTGTAGTTTCTGTTATTGTTTTAAATGAGACCCCTAGTGGCAGAAATTGAACATTGTCTGTTTGGTCTGTTTTTACTTGTAGGAATCAAAGAGAGTGTGTGCTGGACGCCCCCTCCAGAGGTCAACCCCAACAAGACCTGCGAGTACCAGGCGCTGTGCGCACGCTTCAAGGACCTGCTCACTTTACCAGGTCACTTTCACCCCCAAGCCGTTCAGTCATCATCTCTGTTTCAGATATAAACTCATGTAACAAATACAACGTTTGTCTCCTTAACAAAGATGGCTATTTTAATGAAGACGCAAAGTACAACCTGTGCTACTGTGAGTCCTGCCACAAGCTCCGGGGCGATGAGGCTTATTACAAGAGAGGAGAGCCCCCCCGGGACTACGCCCTTCCCTTTGGGTGGTGCCGCTTCGCCCTCAGGTGAGAGTACCGGGTCTCAGTCACATACATACACCCTTTTGAAGTCACCATTATTGAATGTAATGACCGGGGAATTGCAGGGAGAGAAAAAGACTGGGAGTTGTGTGTGTATATCTAAAGCTGAAGGGACTCGAGGCTCTGTGATTACATTAAAACATTCTCTGTCTGTATTTAATAGTGAGCTTTGAACATCTGCACATGCGAGTCTATATATGCATGTACCCTCTTTGTGCAGGATCAAGACCCACTGTGAGGTTTCTAATGCACTGAAGAAGTGGCACATCGCGTACCACGGCACCAGTGTAGGAGCCCTGCGGCGCACACTGGACCACAGCCAGCTTCTGCCGGGTAGGACTATACTGGTTACCTTTTTACAAAACACTTAGTCTTTCTGACTAAAGTGGGTACATGTTCACAGTTAACTAAGAGGAATGCTTCAAAGAGGACATATTATGCACATTTTTAGCTTAGTATTTGGTGTCTCTACTGGGACATGTCTCCATGCGTTAATGTTCAAAAAGCTCTTTATTTTTCTCATACTGCCTGTTCTACAGAACCTCTTTTCACCCTCTGTCTGAAACCAGAGCCCAGTCTGCTCTGATTGGTTAGCTGGCCGGCTCTGTTGTGATTGGGCAACAGCTTAGAGATGTCCCGCCCCTTAGCCTATCACGTACAATGTGCTGGAGTTATATCGTGACGTCACTATGTTACGGAACTAAACAAAGGAGTCCAATTAAGATGTTAAAGGCAGGTGGGGGAGTGTGTGGGAGAGAAACTCCCCAAATCGAACTTTTAGATTTTAGCCTTTGCAGACCATTTTACATGCAACCTATTTAACACACTACAGGAAATATAAAAGCATGATAGGGCCCCTTTAAACGGACCGCAGATGATTTGAATATATTGATGCCTCTAATATCTCATGTAAGGAACAGATAAGAACTGTAACGTCTGTGAACTCTTGTCATTGCAGGGACGTCGTCAATCTTCTCGGTTGCCCCGGTGAAGGCGGAGGGGCCTAATGGTTACACAGAGCCGGAGGAGAACTGCGCCCCCGGCAGGGAGGTCCCCAGGGTGCGGCTCTCCCCCACCATGCGCTACTCCGGCATGGAGATGTTTGCCCCCAAAGTGCAGTAAGTCAAGGTTTCACAGTGGAGAGCTAACCAGGAACCAGCTGGTGGAACACTCACTGACACTTCTCTTTGTCCTCGTGCAGATTTCGCGACCCCCGCTCTGACCGTGCCCACCAGGCTCAGGTGGGCTTCCAGGTGTGTGTGCGTCCGGGCTCCTACAAGATGGGGCCGCAGACACTGGGTAACAGCGAGGCCCTGGACCCCCGCTTCAGCAACTCAGAGATCGAGTGGATCACCAAGGAGCAGGGCGGCACGCTCCTCTACGGACTGCTCATCCGGGTGGAGTGAACAACGGAGAGACAAGGGAGGCATACGGGTGGGAGGGGGAGGGGCCGCATGGCGCTCCCCACTCTTTTAATAAACTGACAACCAAATCCAAGCCCTGCCTTGAGCGAGAGACTCCTCTGGAATCCAGCTGTTCCACCTGTGGATTGTTGACAATTCAGCATTAATTTTTTTTTTGGTTGTTTGCTCTTGGACTCTTTTAATGGCCGGGGGCTACGGTGGTCTCAAAGAAGAACAGACACTGCCTGCACTTTATGTTTCGGACACTCGTGGGCGATTTTTAAATGTTTCATCGACTCGACACAACACGTTTGTTCATTCGCTACCGTTTATTTTTTCCAACACTTTTTTGTTCTAATTCTTCCCGACATATTTTCTTCCACACAAACATCTTTTTTTTTTCATTTGGCACTTACTTCAACACCTCTGCTCTGGTCAGTGTTTTTTTATTTAGTATGGGAGGAGCTGTCCCCTGCCAAGATGCACGTTCATGGACTGTCACCTAAAAAGACTGAAACGTGGGTAAAAAAAACAAACAAGTGTTTTCACCGAAATATAAATGACTTCATTTAGTGGGGGGGGGGGGGGGGGGGGAGATTTTAAAACTAGAGGAAGAAAAAAAAATGTTTACAAGTGTATGTTGGTCTTTTCTTCGTGTCTCTACATAAGCAGTTTGGCTTCTTCATCTGTCCTGGTTCTGTTTCGTGGCCTAGCATCACGCCTGACTCATCCGGTCACAGGCTTTAAACTGTGGTGGAAAACTGGAAGGGTTGACAGAAAAAAGGAATTTGGGAAGTTGTGTGTTGAGATAATGAATGGCAATGAGCCTTGCAGCTTGTGTGTTACAACTGGGACGATCCATCATGAGATATTTAAATATGAATATTTAATTCTAGGCTGTTTGATACAGAAAAAGGGGAAAAAGTTCAACATTATTGGGAGATATCAATCTACTCAAACTCTTAGCAAGTTAGAAAATATCCCGTAATGTGGTACTTTTTTTAAATAAAAAAGGTAGATGTCTAAATGGACTAAAGCCAAAAGGCTTAAGATGTTTTCCACATTACTCCCACTGCCTCGCTCCCCCCTCGTGGTTTACTCTACATACACCTCCTCCCTGATCGATCCATTAGTCATGTCTGACTCTGTTTACCTGGCAGGACCTCCAGAAGTGTTTACATGTGAATGTCATTCATTAGGGCTCTGCGGTTCTTTCTTTGTTGTCGACTAACATCATTGATTTGTCAAATGTTTATACAAGGGTTTATTTAATCCATCACATCCATCTAACGATTGATTGTATGTGAGCAGCTTTTCAAAGCACTCTTTTATTCACAGTCCTGTTGCCAATTTGATAAACAAGCTTACTGAACACCCCCCCCCCCTGACATTTTTCACAGTTTTCCATGAGTCAAACTCAAAAAAAATCTAAATTGAAGAAGCTCAGTCGTCTTCTAAGAGCAGCTGTGATCTGACTGATGGAGTTCAACGGGGGTTTGGCCGAAGGAAAAAACTTCCAATCAAAAGAAAAATGTGAAAGATATTATTATATGGGTTATTTACAGCCCAGTGCTGCTTTGTACAATTTAATTTGTATTGTTTTCTTTATTTGTTTTTCTGTATGTTGCGTTGTACAGGCTGTTACATAACAAATCATATCTTCCTGATTTTTAAAAAATGAAATAAACTGACAGACGGTATGCACAGAAGTATGGGTAAAGATGTTTCTTGTGAAGATGAAGAAAAGACAACCTACTAGTGCTTTTGGTTCCTTTTTGTATTTATTTAATTAGATTTAGAGTAGGAAAAAAAAAGTATGGTTACTGACAGTTATAGCAGTGTTGCATACTTACTCAATCACACCTTTTCCAAAATGCTGTTGACTAATTTCTCATTAAGGCCGGTAGTGGGTTCTTTCAACGGTTTATACAGAAATAGTGGCTGCTTCGTCTTGCATTTAAAGAACAGACACGCACACAGTTATTGAAAATGATCAACTAAAAAGGATGCTAAAATTGTACAAGTAGAAGTACAATAACGTACCTCTGACCATCCTGTGTGTGATCCCGTTTGGTTGCATAGTCGGTTTTGTTTTTATCCATCTGTCGCCAGCTTTAAAGACTCATTTCTGCACAGGCTTTGACTTTAATTGGACCCTGAGTTTCCCTTTTTTGTTCTAATGTCTAACTTAGAGCTGCCAATCTGATCCTGACCACTTCCTCCAAATACTTCCACATTTTTAATCCGTTTCTTTCTTCAAGATCATTCATGTTGTTTAAATCGGACACAAACAGAAATGTATTTTGGTTTTAGAGGGTGTTAACTATAGCTGGAACTACTTCTTGACAAACAACGCTTTATCCATCCGCCCAGTACTTCTATGGGAAGTAGATACATAGTTAAAGCACATTAACGTAACGTAACCTTTTTGCATTTCTGTTTGTAATTTTGTTAACTTGTTTTTATTTGCTTCATTTCCCCCCCAGATTCAAGTCTTTATGCTATGCTATGCTTTATGCTATGCTAAGCTAATCTACAACTGGCTCCATCCATTTATCGTGCAGACTAGTTCCCGTCAAGAAAGCAGGTGAGTGTAGTTCAAAAACTCTTAAACTATTCCTTTCAGATTCCAGGCACAATAAGCTTTGATGCAAATCTAGCCTAATTTGCTTAAGATCTCAGAACCGGAAAAAGGAACAAAAGGTTTTTGTTACAAAATAGTATTGTATGAGAGAAACTGAAGTGAAGCTGTTGATACTAAATTTGTTTTGTGGGAGATTTAAGCGGCGTAGTGTGCGTGTTGAAAGATTTAAAGTGTTAATGGCGAGGGTAAAAGCTCTGAGAAGAGAGACAAACGGACAAAGACGATGTAAAAGTTTGGTTCAGCTTCATTCAAATATACATCTTAACTTCCACGCGCGCACACATACATACAAACTTCCAAATATGCCAGAAACCAACGGCAACCAAAGTCCCAGACAGTTTAAAAAAATAGCGAAAAGTTCTTTGTACACTTCCACATAACAACTGTTAACATGTTTCCCGAACCCTGACGTACGACATTCACTCCCGAACATAACTTTGTAAGCATCAAGCTACAGTGAGGGCTTTTATAAAAACGAATGATCACAGTAGTTCAAATAAAATGGCTCATTTTTGAATAAATAAAACAGTGACAAAATGACCTTCAGTACAAACGGTCGGCGAAAGAAAAAGCTCCAGTTATCTGACTACAGCAGCTGTTTTTGCCACACACACACACACACACACACACACACACACACACACATATTAAAACAGACCCCCATCTTTTTTTTAAGCTTAAAAATCCAAGATGTTGCTTTTGTTCCTTGGATACACAATCACCACCCCCCTGAAAGCCCCATTTCCTCTGATCCCACTCCTCTGATTCAGCAAGTTTTGAAGAGTTTAAACATTTACATTGTACTTCAGAGAGTTTGATTTTGAGGAGGAGGTTGCTCCGAGAGGCAGAGCAGGACAGCAAAGCTATGGAGAGAGCACTCCATGTTCTTTTTTTCCCTCTCAGGAGACAGATGGAAAAGAAAGAAGGGATAGTTCTCCCAGAATTCATTGTGGCTGGTCGTGGGAGGAAGGTACAAGGGCTTTACAGAGAAAGAGAGACAAAAGGAGGTCACTAAAAAAGAGGAGGAGGGAAGGAAGGCGAGCAGCAATTTGATTCGAGATACGTCTCTCATCTACTTTACACGTTTTTTTTTTTGTTTCCCTGCAGGATGAGCGGCTTCAGAATTTCTTGGGGCCCCAGGCGGATGTTTGCTTCGGGGCCACACCTGTCCCAAACGTGGGGAAATCCTCTGCACTGCTCATGTCAGGAGCCTGGAACAAACATACAAAAATGTTTGCTCTTTACCCAGGATGCAATGCAACACACACGAGGAACAAAACAGAAGTATTTGTCTAAAAGTAGAAGCTGCTTTTCAACAATTTAAAACGACTTTTCTAACGCTTCTACATATCACCCCCCCCCCCCCTACATTCATTATTGTAGAGAAGAGAAAAATCAGTGTGCCCAACCTGGTTCCCTGATGCGTTCCAAGGGGCGTCCCGCACAACAAAGCCCTTAGCCGGACCCCCGCTGCCGTCATCACCCCCTCCTGCTCCACCGGGCCCTCCATAGCGAGATGGAGGCTTCATGTAGGCTGCCAAGGTCTCCGTCTCGGTCACATTGAGCATCTGAGAGGTGAGAAAAAGGCCGGAGGGAGAGGAGAGTCGCTCATTAAAACGGTCTCGGTACCCAATTTACTTCTTCAGCACTTTACATGTTTAGTGCTAGGATTTCAAAAACTACACTACAGTCTTTGCACACTCACATATTCCTCCTCCAGGTTGAGCAGGTGGTCCACGGCGTTGTCCACAGTCTCAGGGAGGCCGGTCACCGTCACTTTGTCGGGCTCATCGGAGCCTGGCTGAGGGAACCTGATATCCACCTGAACGGTAGGAACGAGACGTTTATAATATATAAGAAACAACAAGAGAAAACCAAATAAGATTTCAAACAAAACCAACCTTGAACTCCTCCATCAGCTTGCGGATAGCTTTGCCCCGGGCTCCGATGATGCGAGCGTGGGTCCTCGGGTCCAGGCGGACATCTTGGCTCACCATCTCCTGCAGCTCGGCCACCAGCTGCTGGATTGCTTGGCTCGCCTCCTCCACGTTACGCTCGTACCCCGAGATCACAATCACATCCTGAAGATGGAAAAAACAGCAGATGAATGGAAACGTATTAAAGTCTCAAGATAAAACACATACTTAATACTTCTTTTGGGCAGCAATAACGTACCTGCTGCTCGTCTCCTTTGTCGGGGAACTGGATGCTGACGTCGTGGTCTTTCCTGATCTGAGAAATCACCGCTCCTTTGCGACCAATGATCTTTGGATGAAACTTTGGATCCACGGACATGGTCACCTTGAAACTGCGCAGGGCCTGAGAAAGGACATGGAGCAGCGTTAAAAAAACCTCAAAACCTCAAATATCTTTACAATATAATAATTGTGATTACTCTGTTGGACCCTTACCCTGTCCTCCTGCTCCGCCTGCAGGTCTTTGACCCGCTCCATCAGACCCTGTTTGGCCCGCTCCACGTTGGCTACCAGCCCCGTCACCTTGATCACATCCAGCTGCTTCTCCGGTTGCGGCACCCAGATGTTCACCTGCAACATGCAAACAACAACTTAAAGATCAGTAAACCCAGCTTCTTTACCAAGTAGACGTATCACATTATATAAGCATGTTTAAGGCCCATTCCCAAACCGCCCCCTACACCCTACCCCTCCGTTTGCGCGTTCACGCGGAGGGTCCGCCATATTAAGGGCTGTTCCAAAGCAACGAGTGTGGCGCGGTGTGGAGGGGGAGTGGGCTATCAAGCCCTCAAACAGCGAGTCTGCAGCGGTGCTGACTTGAGACCGGTCTCTACCTGACCGGAGTCACGCTGTGTGTGTCCGTCAGGAAACAAGCTGTTAACAAGTAGTTCCAGCAAACATCCACTGATAAACTGCGATGTTAACAACCTCATGATAACCTCATATGTTTTTAACTTAGGATCGTACCTGTGTTTAGAAAAAGGTAAATGTGTGCAATTTATTATAAAGTTGTGTATATTTACAGACTGTTGCAAAAACTAAGAAGCTTATAAAAATCAGGTTTAAAACTAAAAGAGTTTTACAAAAAAGTAACACAATTAAAGATGTTTGGAGTTTTATTTGTGTTATTAATTTACATTTTTTGTCTAAGAGATGCTGATTTGAAACCGTTGTGACATACAGTTACGGCATTTCCTGTTTCTGCCGGAGAGAGGGGAGGCCGTCCCAAAGCTTGCTGCTGTATTTACTCCCTCCATCTGACAGGAGGGAGCCTCGTTGAGCTGCGAGTGTGGCTACAGACGGAGTTCACTCCGTCACGGAGGGGTAGGGTCGAGGGAGTGGTTTGGGAATGGGCCTGTAGCAGCTGTAAAAGGCAGAGGCTTCTACATGGTGTAATAACGCCTCATGGCCAGTAGATGGCGCCAGAGAGTCAGACCTCACCTCGTATTCCTCCATCAACTTCCTGATCCCGCTGCCCTTCTGGCCAATGATGTAGCGATGCAGCTCGTAAGACACTTCCACATCCTCCGTTATGGGCACCAGCGCCTGAAGGAGGACACAGTGACAGGATTAGGATTAAGGTAATGGATGATGAGAGAGGATAGGATAGTAATTAAATAATAGTATAATGGCGCCTACCAGCAGGGCGGCTTTAGCCATTTCACACTTCTCCTCGTGCCCAGCGATGGTGATGATGTCACACTTGCGGGGGACGAACTCCGCCTCTGGACTGACCTCACCGTTTTCCTGTGGCGGAGCATCCTGACCTGAAATGTCACAAGGCGTCATGACTTTAAAGCCAGCAGTTTCATGTCAGAATAACACATTTTCCTAGCAGCCAAAATGTACACAGTGAACACCCAGTGTCAGAAGATCCCCATATATCCTAAAACCTCACCAGTACTTTCGTATCACTCTGCCCTCTTTGCCGTGGCAACACATTAACAACATCATTAGTCTCACAGCTGTGTTCCTGACCTGCAGCACTGTCGTCTCTCTCCGGGAACTTAATTTGGACTTCATTCTCCCTGGTGATGTGCTGGATGCGGCAGCCTTTGGGCCCCATGATGGCTCGGTGGAAGCGCTGGGGGATCGCCACCTCCACACACACCTGGGACTCCTGTAGAGAGAGAGGGGGGGGGGGAGAGAGAGGACACAGCTGGGTGACAACGGCAAACAGACAGGAGTGGAGTGCACCAGCTGGGCGTAAACTGGTCGTAACTCTACGTCCGACGTAGAACCGAAGGTTAAGACCAAACTAAAGTTATGACTAGTGCACCACTTAGACTTAAGCCCTGTATGCGTTGCGCCCGGGTGTAACTTTTATGCCTAGTATGGAGCAGGCGTAAATCGGAAAGACAGACTAGTATCCATAGCAACGTAAAACAGGCAAGAAGGATATTAACGATGGCAGGGCGTCTTGTTTACAGGTTTAACAACGAAAGGGCATTAAGAAGAGAAAGAGTCGTCCGTGATCGAACAAACCCACTGGACATCTATTCAGACAGTGAACTGATAGAGAGATAATAAAATAAATAATAATAAAACTAATTAATTAATTAATAAACTAATCTCTCTATCAGTAAAATAGTTTTTTCTCTTCTTTCCGTTATCCATATTTGTTATTTAGGCCTAATTCTTAGCTTGTTCTGAATGGAGGAGTTCGAGTGTTAAATTATATAGACGTGTGTTGCTTGGCAACAATTACTGTTTCGCGTGTATTCACGTGGACGCGCATCTTAAGACCAGGCGCAGCTACGCCCGAGACTAGTCAGGCTTGGTGCACTCGGTGTAAATTCGAATCACTAAGTCGGACGTAGCTAAGCCCGACGTTAGAGTTAAGCCCTACTTTTTTACGCCCAGCTGGTGCACTCCACTCCAGGAGTTCAGATCACATCCATTACTCCTGGATGTAAAATCAAAGTGCAAATATGCAAATATACGTTTTTTTATGACTTATGGTTTCTTCATTTCTCATTGTCTCTTACCAGGTCCTCGATGATCTCCTGGATGCGTTTCTTGGCGGCGTCCACGCAGTCCTTGGCCCCCTTCAAAGTGACCCTCTGACTGTTGGCCCCCGTGCGAGGGAAGCTGACGGCCACGCCGCCGTACTCCTCCGCCAGCTCCCGCAGCACCTGGCCTCTCCGGCACACGAAGTGGCGGTGGTGGCGAGCATCTACGACCATGCTGTCCTCCACCACGTCGTCCTGGAGAGGGAGAAGAGGGGACAACAGGAGCGAGGGAAGTGGAGGGTATTCAAGAAGAACAAGGGGATATTTTAAAATAATACGTCATAATGTAATATAAGCTTTTTTCATATGCCAGCTTATTATTATTCTAAATCTATCAATCTTTGCAATATAACATTTTCACTGAACCTTTGTTGTTGAAATATACAGTAAAAATGGCCCTGGCACTTTTGAATTACTGTGCTAGTAAAATCCAAATTTAAACACAAGAAAGACAATTTGACAAAAAGGGAAAAAGAAAATTAGGCAGGCATACTTGTTTAAGATTGAAAAAGTAGTAAAAAGTAAACAAATGAAGGAATCATTCTTGAATATAATTAAAAAAAAACTAAAGTACATTTAAATTAAAAGTAATTTAAACGTAATTACCAGGTTTTTGACCAGGCTTTCCAGCTCCTTCTGGGCCAGCCGCACGGCCTCCTCCTTCCCTACAATGGTGATCAGTTCCTGCTCCGTGTCGTCCGGCGACGGGAAGATGATGCGGGCCCCCGTCTTGTCCCTTACTCTGCGAATATTAGCACCGCCACGGCCAATCAGGAACTTATGATACTCTGGTTTGGCCTGGAGCTCCGCTGTGAAGTTGTTGACTTGCTGAAGAGGGAAGGAAAGAAGGACAGAGGACAAGAAAAGCGACTAAGTATTTTCCTCCTCTCTATAGTTACTCCATCCCTTTTCTGCCCCGCCCACCTTCTCCTCAGCCAGCTGCAGCAGCTGCTTCTTGGCCTTCTCCACCTCCTCCACGGGCCCTCTGATGGTGACCTTATCCGAGCCGGACCCCTCGGAGGGGAAGTGGATGTGGACGCCGCCGCAGTCCTCCATGATGGAGCGCACCAGGCAGCCTTTAGAGCCAATCAGAGAGTTGTGCAGCTTGGAAGGGATGGCGACCTCCGCCTCCTTCATGTTGGCCTGAAGGGATGAGGAGAGAGTTTAGAGCCAGGGA
>CALSBZ010039557.1:2464-13349 GCA_943591055.1 Gobionotothen gibberifrons | reverse complement strand
CTTTAAAGTAGAGACACTACATACTGATATACACCTGAACATTAGCAGGAGAGGACTCTTTAAAGTAGAGACACTACAGTACATACTGATATAAACATTAAAATGAGAAACATATTTCCTTTAAGTGTAGGTCTTGGTACCATATCATCTTTTGACAGTTGAAAATAAAAATATTGAACATGATAAATTGCTGTATCTTTGAATTTTGTGATGACCTGTCCCTTTAAGAAGTTATATTGTTTACCAGCATCACAAAAGGCATTACAATTCCTCCTATGGAGCGCATGAATGTGTGTCAAATGTCATGAATGCTGCAAAATCACATGCTGCTTAAAACCAGTTAAGCCCCATGCCCCCGGTACAGGGGGCAAAACGCAACATCTTGCAAGAAACAGCGTCTGAGGGCTTCTTAACATTTAACAAACTATGAATGCGTCATACCCACTTAACGGGAAGAAACTCAGCTATCAGACCATATTAACCATTTTTAGCTTAACAAAACCCAAGGGTAATACCAAGCCTCTGAATTAGCCCTGAGCGAAAACAATTCTAACGCACTTAGCACAGAACTCACGGTAGAAATACTTTATTACTTATCGGATCTGCACAAACAATATCAGCTAGCAAGCTGAGATTCCACAGATTCTAGAAGTATTAGTATCATCACTGTGCGATCAAAACTCACGGCAGGCGAAGCAAACCCAGAAAACACACAACGTAGCTTTACGGGACCAAAATGGAAAATAAGTCTTACCGTCGCTGTTTTCTGATCAAAAGTTGTGTTCAATGGCATTAAAATGCATAAAACGCTGCTGAAGGTTAATCCAATGTGTCTGTGTCCCTTTGAAATGATTACTGATAATCCATCGTAATATTTCTATCAATAACGGAGATTCCATATTAGCTGCTATGAGAGCTACCAGAGTGTATGACAGCTTCCGGTTTTGGGCATGCTGGCTACGCATCACTCATTCACCAATGGGTAATGTTTAGATGGATTTTAGGAACTTCCCCCTCAATTCTATTGGCTCTAACGGTTAAAAAGAGGTGTCAATCATCAACATCGACATGTTCAATCTGAATTTAATTTAAAATAAAAAAATTCTATATTGATTCTGACTTTTCTACATCCAACTCACAGGTTTATCATTGCTTAGAGAAAAAAGATTATTCATTTACCCCTTTTAGAAGTGAAGATATAGTCCTTTGTTCTGGGAATGTCATTTTCGAGCCTGAGACCTGAAAAACAGGCTCAGGGCTTAATGGTTAAAATGTGTCACTTCATGCACGTGGTAGACGCATTGTGAAAGGTGTGGATTTTGTTGAAATGAAGCTTATTATATGGCAACTTTGAGGGGACAGAAATGCACTGTGTGTCCTTGTTCCTTGGATTTTCCGTGAATTATTGAGGTGATTGCCACCCTGCCACAAAGCAGCAGATATTCATCACTGATCTTCCCATTAGCATCATCCCCTGGTCCTTTTATGTCCTTGTTGCTGTAGCTTTACTGTTATGAACACGGCTCTAATGGACCTTTACTCATTTGACTCAGCACCTCATTATTCCCTAATTTTATTATTGCAAAATTGCATTATCCATTAGACTCTCTCTCTCTCTCTCTCTCTCTCTCTCTCTCTCTCTCTCTCTCTCTCTCTCTCTCTCTCTCTCTCTCTCACTGTATTTCTTCTGATTACTGCAGAGTCTTTTTCGTCACGTCCTTCACACACACATCCGTGCACCTTAAGTTGCAGGGAGAAATAAAGTTTCCATGGTGTGTTAACTCCCTGAGAGGCTGCTTACTCACTGAATACAGAGCGCAGCAGGAGATGAACCTTCACACGATGATTCTGAGCGATTCCCCCAGCTCTCACTTACTATTTTAAACCTCTTAACATGCAGATAACACACACACACACACACACACACACACACACACACACACACACACACACACACACACATATTTACTGCAGTTGTTCATGTATACCAGTAGTCTGATACAATATGTACAGTTTGAAAGAGTGTTAAATGAAATTTGGTGATGATTAATGTTTTTTGTGTTAATGTAATAGCAGTTAAAACAGGACCAGTCAAATGTGACCGCGAACATCAAAGTAAGGGGGGGGAATCCTCCTCTCATTCCACTGTTTTTCACATCACCTTGTTCCACTTTTGGAGCTACAGTATATGTCATTTATATATTAAAACCCAAGACTCAATGCTTTTTTGTTTTTTATCCCAAATTCAGACTGACCTGTTTGTTGTCTAGATACTCTTGCATCTCCACTTGTGATGAATTCCTATCAGTTTTGAACACTAATCACATGCACAGCACACATTACGAGGTTTTTAATTGAGTAATGATATCAACGCTTTAAAATGTGATAATCCACAATCAAATTCATTATTAATGCTAGAGTAAAATCCATATCCTATATGTCAGGGAACTCTTTAAATTGATCTATGAGCAAGTTTGAATTCTAGTACTAAAAAAACGACTAAAAACTCTACTAAATAAATACGCTATTCAAATTGAAATAGTATTATTGGTCAGATATCATTTGATTTCTTCATTGAATTGTTCATGCCTACTCTTCGCTTTCTATTCAAGTGACTTCGGTAATGAAATCAACAAATATAATATATATAACACAGGATTTGACACTCGAGCCACAGTTTGTACACCCCAGTTGCCCAGTATCAGCTGTTCAGATATGAAAAGCCCTGCATGTAATAAAACCAATAAGGTAAACATATCCGCAGCTCTTGTCTCGCCTCAAAATGTTTTTGATCGTTCACATTGAAAATCTCCAACTGTTTTGCATAAAGTCAAATGTTTGTTTCCGTCTCTGCACTTCCTTTGATAGCAAAGTGGACAGAATGTAAAGTAGCTCTGATTATTGATGTGTTGTCACGTTCCTCCTCCAAAATGAGACGCCTGCACCATCAATCATTCACAACGCAGAAGACGTGGGGCCTTTCGACGGTATGAAAAGAGAAGTCCATTTGCACATTTGTCAACGAGAATACGTGCTGCTATGATTCTAGTGATTTCCTCCCCTTCTGTTTTTATCTCCATGTTTTGATGAGGCCATTTTGCATGCAGACAAATGTATTCTGCTGCACTTCTACTGATAGCTAGCTGGCAAGAGAATGTAAAAGAGGCCTCAGTATTAATGTGTTTTGTCAGGGAAGTTCTCCATCCAAAAGGCAGCGTCTGTCTCATTAATCATGAGCAACGGGGAAGGTGTGGGAAGCCTCGTGTGAAATAAACCAGTCCATTTGCATTTTCTCTACATAAGCATGTCTACCGAGGTGCTGATTATTCTCTATGTTCTTGATTGTGGGAGGTTTTTGACAGTGGTTTTACACCAGAGTGATTTTCTTTTTCATGTAGAAAATATGAGTCACAACAAGGAGATCGGAGGCCAAGGCATCGCGACGTGACAACACAATAGCTTACAGTGTGGAATTATCCTCCGAGGATTTGGCAAACAACGATTGGAGACGACCAGTTCATAGTGCAAGCTGTCCTATTCATCTGTGGCCAATGGCTGCTGTCTTTGTTTCCTTTATGACAATCTTTGTGTCACGGTTGGGGAAAAATAGGACCCAAATGCAGATTGAGGAGGAAGCAGGTTTCAAAAGGAAACAAAAGGAGAGCTTTATTTTCAAAAGTTGAAAAAACAAGAATCCATGAACAGGTACGAGGTAAAACAAGAATCCATGAACAGGTACGAAGTAAAACAAGAATCCATGAACAGGTACGAGGTAAAACAAGAATCCATGAACAGGTACGAAGTAGCATCCAAACAAAAGGTGACTGTAACCAACATGAAGGGAGACATGAACGACAAATAATGAACTGACACCGAACACAGGAAGAGACAAGACTAAATACAGGGAGGGGTAATCACGAGATGAGAAAGAGCCGGGCAGGGGAGGAGAAACACAAGGGCAACAGGTGAACACAATCAGACACACCAGGGAAACTAACGACAGGGAGGAAGACAAGACACAGGGAGAACAGAATTGCAAAATAAAACCGTGACAAGACAGACCAAACAAAACCGTGACATAAAACTAAGATCGTGAATCTTTATTCAGATCTGTCAGTAAAGTACATCAACAGGGCTGATTTCTTGTTGCTGTATTGAATGATTTCCCTCCAAGATGCACTGAGGATTTCAGCCCGTCTGATGTTGTTCCAGATCCACTTACTGATATAAAATTCCACTTCTGTCAAGTACAACATGAAAAGCACACTGTCCTCTCCAGAGATCCACAGCATTGGTTGTTTGTTCACACTTAAAAGAACCTATGTTCAGTAGCATTGGCACAGCAGGAGGCGGTGTAACGTCTGTACTGTATGTTGGAGGGAAAAATAGCCGTGTCTGGGTCGACGGTACACAGAGTTTTTCTTCATCTTGGAAGACTTTGCTCGAGTCCTCACTAACACTAAGAAAGTGGATCACATAAGTACGTTTTTACACTGACTTCCTGTCTGTCAAAGAATTGATTTCAAAATACTGTTAGTGGTTTATAAAGCATTGAATGGTCTAGGCCAGGGGTCGGCAACCCGCGGGCCCTCTGCTCTGGCTCCCTTGAGCTTAGACAAAAATAAGAAGGAAATAAAATACAAATATTTGTAGGACTATTTATATATTTTTATAACTTTTATTTTATTTTATTTGTATTGTTTGTTTTTTATTGCTTTTTATTAATTCTACCGTGTTCTGTAATGTTTTTATACTGTTCATGCTCACTGCTTGTAGCACTTCGGGATTTGAAATCAAATATGAAGTGCTTTATAAATGAAACCCATTATTAATATTATTATTATTATGATTATTATTGTTATTATTATTATTATTATTATTTTTGTTGCACGGTTGAAAATGTTTCGTATCTTGTATTTTGAGGTGATATTGTGACATATATATATAAAAAAAAAAAAAACGGTTTTAATTAGGTAAACTCAAATATGCTTCACATCCTGCTACGGTCCCGCGCCAGCGCCTTTTCTTGCAGGCGAATAACCTGACCCCCGGCTCGATGAGCGAACTATGGATACATCAAAGAAAAGAAAAGTACCGGAGGAACACAGGATTTAATTCTGCGTGGTTAGAGTTATCTGCTTTCACAGCAAATGATGCTGGTTTACCGCTATGTTTGATATGTGGAGAGAAGTTGTCAAAGGTGCTGCAGCCTTTACGTACCGAGGAGAAACACGGAAGAGGAAGACAGCTGACGATCTTCAGTCATAATTCAATCAGTTAACTCTTTTTAGGGTGCAGCTATAAGTTTTATTTATTTCAAAGTGGGCCCATTTCAATTATATTCATTTTCTTCAAATGTGCAGTGGACTCCCCAAGTGCTGTGTTGATTTATTTTAAAGTAGACCTGTGTATTCTTTTTAATTCTCCTTATAAGAGTTCTTTGTTTCTTATTAGAGGTAAACAGTTTTGTATAATGTAATGCATAATAAATGCCTATGATGTAACAATAAATACAACTTTATAAGCTATCAAATATGTTTTGCGGCTCCAGACAAAAGAAATGGGTGGAAAAGGGGGCAAAATGGCTCTTTTGGTCAAAAAGGTTGCAGACCCCTGGGCTAGGGCCACCGTTCAAACCGACAAGTATACTAAGCATTAGTTGATGATCAACAGATAAGCAACTTTAGAGTTTAGTTGACTATTACATTAAGCATTAGTTGATGATCAACAGATAAGCAACTAAAGTTCAGTTGACTATTACATTAAGCATTAGTTGTATATTCTACTGGCAGTTAGTTGAATGCAGTTACTTGTCTGTTGAAACAGTGTTGTTGAATGTCAACTGATGACTTATAGAGTGTTAACTATGGACTATCAAAATAAAGTGTAACCCTTTCTTTTAATGTTTCTTTTATTATCTTTTCTTTTTAATGACTGTTTTTAAATGCCATTTTCTTAATGTCTTTCATTTTTGTAAATTGCCTTGTGTTGAAAGGTGCTATATTAATAAACTTGCCTTGCCTTGGAAGACTTTGCGATTTACATCACGTCTTCTGCCAACACATAATATTGTCCCTAAACCATAACCACAATTTGTTCTACGAGTCTTTGTGCCATTAAACCTATCTAAAGCCAAACCACAAAGAAAGACCGATCAGTGAAAAGCGCATGGATCGAACTCTCTTTTCTGTCGTTCAGGAATACAAACGTATCAGAAAGCTGACTCTAACTCTTCCACTTACAGAGTCAATCAGCCCCAAGGCCATAAAACCATCGTATATCTGCAGGGTATCGATATAGTTGTTGATCGATACCAATGACTCAACATTTCTGCCTTTCACAGCTGACTTTCTAGCCTGCGCTTTGTTCTGGAACAAAGACTCTCTGCCCTCAGTGATCCCAATCTTCACTTCAAATCTATACGCAGCTCCACAAAGGAAGGCAGTGCCATGAGGAAGAAACACAACCAAGCTGTAATAGTTTAAGCCATCGGTGTCCAAACTATGGCCTATTGAATTGGCCCTCAGGACATTCTAGAAGTAAAACTAGAATGTGCTTGTCTTATATTGTACTTCTTAAATATATACAGTATGTAAACATTGCAAAACTATATTTCACAGTAGCATTCATGTGTTTCTAAGCCCACTTTTCAGATAAATTCTGTCAATTAAAGTTGAGAACTTTGTCTAAAAAATATTGGATGATAAAAAAAAAGTATTTACATAACAAGCTTGAAATACACCTTTCATATTTCCCATTATTATAAGCAATCTGAGGCTTCTCTTGTAAGGAAGGAGCTGCAAAACAAAAGAATGAATTTCTATGGAAAGCTGTGTTTTTTCTCTTAAAGAATATCCAAGTCTAAAGAATAATAGACCTGCATTTGATTGACTTTGCTAACTTACAACTTCACTTAATAGGAGATATAGCTCACCTTGTTTTTCTGTATGTGGCCCTCATATATAAGTTGGGAAATATATGAATACATCCACAACTGTCTCTAAAGTCTATTCTCTTGCCAATAGTTGCTAATCAGACTGCAATCAATGCCGTACAAAAGATAGTGGTGCAGTGCAAGTGAAATGTTGTGTAATGCACGAGTCAACACGTTCCATGCTCTCTTGAGAAATCTGATGTACAAATTCATCTGTCGATTGAATGTTTCTCATAACTCTGTCATTATGCTGCTTTCAAATCCGTGTCTCAGTGCTGTACGATACCAGTCACCTCTGTGGAAACATTGGTATAACTGCCTTTTTTAATTTATATTTGAGTGTTGTATGTCTTTTAATAATGGACCAAGAGTCTCTTCAAATAAAGATGATGATGATGATGATGATAGTGACATGGTCGGGGTATTCTCTAGCTACACCAGAAACCACATAATAATGTATTACTGTTGAACTGCAACACATCCTGCTGACATATCACAACAAAAGACCAGGGCTAAAAGGCTTTTAATGTGACACAGAGGTCTTATTTTACAATGGGGGTCAATGACAGCTATAGAAAAAGGAAGCAGGACACAACAGCAGGAAGAAGAGCCAATCAAAGACAACACATTTCATGACTCTAACCCTCACTGTTCAGGAGTTATATCAAGATCATCCCTTTGTTCTCGTCTTAATTTCTTCTGTATAGAGTGGCGAAATCTACTTCCGATCCATGGGACCTTATTTCTGAAAAATTATGTATTGAAGTCAATGGAGAGAGAAAGATTATCTTTCGATCCCGTTTGAATTGTGCCACGAATTACACATATGATGTTTGTCAATCTTAAATAATAATTTCCATGTCAAAAAAGTCACAGTTTGTCGTAAAACTGTTGAAATATAAGACTATGAAAAATACGCAACTAGAAAGACTACAAATCCCAGAATCCCGGTCCCGCATGCTGGCTCTTACGAACCGACTAACTCCCCTTGTTTCACCTCATTCTGAAAGAAAGAAGTGAAATGTGCCAACGTGACGGCCGTCTTGGTGTGTGGTGCGAGATGGGAGATGTAGTTCATTGAGCGGTTTCACACAAAAAAATTACTTCACAGTTTTTACATTACATTACATTTAGCTGACGCTTTTATCCAAAGCGACTTCCAATTACCGATTACAGGGACATTCTCCCTGGAGTAACTGAGGGCTAAGTGCCTTACTCAAGGGCACACTAGTGGTGGTGTTCCTGAACACAACTCACAACCTTGCGGTCTTCAGCCCACCTCACTATCCATTAGACCACCACTATCCCCACTAGTTTTACGAGACACATTCTTTTTTTTGACAAAAGCAATTTGACACGCCAAATTGGAGCACAATTCAAGAAATGGTTTGGCTTCTCACTTAAAATGTTCTAGGAGTAGCATCTCTAGAGTACAGTAAATGTCAGTTTCCCAATTGTCGATTTGATCTTTTTTGGTGGAAGTCCACAAACATTATTTGGCGGACTTCAGATGTAATGAGCTGCTGCTGAAATGAAACGTTATGTCACTTTAATTTGCACTAGTAGGCCTGCATTAAGAACAAAATAAAACCTTGACTTAAATATGACAAGTATTGTGTTTGAGGTAACTAGCCCTATAAAAGCATTGGGGAATAAATCAAAAATATCTAAAGGACATTGGACAAGTATGTTATTTCACAACAAAAGACCAGGGCAGAAAACCTTTAAATGTGAAACAGATTCGGTTTCTCACTGAAAATGTCCGTATCAGTTCTAGAGTAAATGTCAGTTTCCCAATTGCTGATTGTGACGGGGCTCTGTTTGTCCGTTCGAAAACACTGGCCTAGTCGGTTGGGTTAAGCTCCAAAACTTTAATTACAGCAGCAAAAAAATAAATAGCGAACCAGCACAACTTAAACAAACAAAATAAACGTCCAAATCAGGCCGTCCATCACTCACGGAGAGTAAACGTGTTCTGCTGTTGCCTTCTCTGCAACGATCTCTCGAACACGTCCCAGCTGTTGCGCCCCTTTTGAACCTATAGCCCCTCCCACCAGGCTTACCGTCAACAGGTGACACACTTAAACTCCAAACCACATTGTCAACATAAAAATCCGACCCAAACATAAACAGGTTAACTACCTCTTAACACAATCATTCCCCATAATTAACAAACGCAAAATAAATAATAAATTGCATGGTTCATTTCACGGAAGAGAGCAGGAAATGTTTGGTGTGTGTGTGGTGTGGTGTGTGTGTGTGTGTGTGTGTCGGCTGTCAGTGACGGAGTCAGTCATTCTGTGATCCGCTCCGTCACACTGATTTTACCAGTTTTGGTGGAAGTCCACAAACATTATTTGGCGGACTTCAGATGTAACGAGCTGCTACTGAAAAGACTGACTTCTTGTCACTTTAAATTGTACTACTGTAGGTCTGCATTAAGAACAAAAATAAAACCTAGACTTAAATATCACAAGTATTGTGTTTGAGCAAAGATACACTGGCCCTATACATACTTACATTGGATCAGTATGTTATTCCACAATAAAAGACCAGGGCAGAAAACCTTTAAATGTGAAACAGATTTGGTTTCTCGCTGAAAATGTCCCAGTGGTATCAGTTCTAGAGTAAATGTCAGTTTCCCAATTGCTGATTTTATCCGTTTTGGTGGAAGTTATTTGGTGGACTTGAAATGTAGCAAGCTCATTCTGAAAATGACCTTCTGTCCCTTTGAGTAGGCCAGTAGGCATTCATCACAATTAAAATGCAAATGCCATAGCAGTCACAGTGTTTTGGATGCTGATCGCTGGGACTTTGACTCTGGTCTCTGCTGTTAACTAGAGCTTTCTCATCTCTGCTATAAAAATGGTTACAGTTGCAGAGCGGGAGGAGGGAGACAGTGAGGAGGCTCGTGTAGGAGGAGAGACTTTCTGTCAGTACTGTTACAACTTCTACTTGTCCCCCTAGAGAAATTAATAAAAACCACACAACCGTTAATGTGTCTATTAATATAAACTTGAGAAATCACATTCAAAAGATCGTTGCGTCTTGTGTTAATCTCAAAAGAAGCACTTTTCTTTATGCTCTCCTTTCACACTCCTCTGCAAATTCAACGACATCAAAGGACCTCAAAAACTTTTCTTAAAAGTTTCAGAAGTTCACCCAGTGAAGCAGCCTTCTGTATGTTCAGGGAACAGATGGACTTTTTGGCAGACTTTTCACTTACAGTGTGGGGGATTAAGACAGGCTGCATTAAATAACCTCAGCCAGCTCTGCCCTGTCTAATCGAATGCCACAGTGTTATCGGACCCCTGCAGGTTGTTAATAATGTGAACTCCCTAATCCACAGGAGCCTGGTCCAGACCTCCATGTGGACTGTAGGATGGACTCTGGCTGTCACTAATGCACTAAATACAAGTTTGTTTCTGTCTCAGCATGGCGGAAATACTTTGTGTGCGAGCCAAATGTAAGGCCTCTTTGTTTTCTTGCTAATATGTTGTATTATTCCCTGTTGGTAGGCGTCCAATGGAGCTTTGAGCGGAGTTGTTGTTGGTTGCATTCACCTGCTCCCTTTGGCTTTGCATGGACAGAGAGAGGGGGTTGGATGGGAACGGATAACATGCCAAAATAAAATATCTTTGCATTTCTGTTTTGCTGTAATACCAAATATGACATATTGTAGAGACCCGAAAATGACAAATTTAAATCCCGAACAAAATTGGTCAAATAAAATAAAAACGAAAAAGTACATTGGGGTTGTTTGAAATGACAAATATCTACACAAGTACACATGTATCTACTTAAACAAACACATATATATGCCCTCTCCCCTCAGTACCTCACAGATCTCCTCCACCCACCGTCCCGCACCCTTCGATCCTCAGACTCCGGCCTGCTCTCCATTCCCCATTCACGCCTCCGCACCTTCGGGGACCGTGGCTTCAGTGTCCC
>CALSBZ010039556.1:0-17573 GCA_943591055.1 Gobionotothen gibberifrons | reverse complement strand
CCCCCCCCCCCCCCCCCAGCACAGCGGCTTTCAGGGGAATATACTACCTATATATGCTACCAAATGAAACTGCTATGTGAAGGCCCGGGAACACCCCGAAAAGCCATCCCCCTTAAGCCCGGCGGCTTTAAGGGGAATATACTACCTATCGAGACTGCTGTATCTAGTATTGAGGCAGCGACAATGAGCTTACCCCCCCAAGCACGCAGCTATGAGGGGAATATACTATAATGAAATAAATGTAATCTAACCCAGCAACCACCTGGTGTGCAATAACAGAATCCTACAGATATACATCTTTGAACGTTTACTCATTCATCGAGTAATGCAGAGTTCATGGTTGTTTGTGCTGAAAGGATCTCATTCCTGTGAAGCATGATATAGCGCTGGTGAGCAGAAGATGATCAACGGCCCAGGATACTCAGGGTTGAGGTAGGCGGATATAGAGCTGCGGTTGTGGCTGCGCAGATTCTTAAACAGTGGGAATAGCGATCTGGGGGCAGGTCGCAGCTTAGGCAGAGATCACGCAGCTTGGAGCAGAACCCTCGTCGTTGGGTTTGCAGCCATCGAATAAACACGGGTGCCGACCCATGTGTCAGAGGGCAATGGTGCGAGAAGTTCAGCATGGAAGATAAAGGACAAAGAAAACAGTGTTAGTTTTAGCAATGATTATTCGGGGTTCCTTGACTCCCCGAACAGAACTGTCAGACATTGAATATTTCAAAACAGTGTGTATATTGATCTCCAAAGTTAATTCAGTAAGGGAGAGATTAATAATAATAATAATAATAATTTCAATTTATATAGCGCCTTTCACGAAACCCAAGGACGCAATATGCTGAGGATTAAAAGGTGAGAGGTCTGTGTATATATTCGCTACCTGAGAAACCAATAGAAGCTGTAACAACTGCATCTGACGTTTATCAATGTATAGTGTGAACCCCTTGCCTTAACTTATACATTAACCTTTGCACGGGTGCAAAGTTAAGAGGCAGTTTTTTACATTGCGTGGAGGACATGCCGTCTTAAGGCCCTTGAGGAGCAAATGAATTAACTCTAGCGTGGCTTAATACTTAGCACTTGAAGATTGCAGGATTCGAATGAATACGATTAATGCATGAATAACTATTATCTATTGCATAAGTACACAGAGGAGGTTGGGACAGAAGAAGATAAAGTACCGAGCTGAATTGTATGCTTTGAATCATGCTCTTGGTTGGAGGCAGAATATGGGAAATCCTTGAGGGGCTTGACGTGTAGATCCAGAGTCATTTGGTTGAACGAAGGGCATGGCAAGCTGGTGGGGCAAACCACTCATTGTGAAATCCCCCGAACCAGCCGAAGGCACAGCATCTGTAAGTAACTAGAGAGGATCTGAAGACACCGCAAGGTCATTGTAAAAGAATGAACATAACATTCCACTCGTCGCAGAGGGGCTATGGACCAACGATCTGAGCAATAACCATCTCTAAGGTTGCATTCATGGCGAGTAGTCCGCGTCTTTACACCAGACGCAAGTGTATTACATCGTTTCATTGCAGAAGGTTGGGTTTGCGTTCACCCAGCGACCTCGAACAGAATATGAACTGTCAACTAAAGTCATTGTACGGAGATGCTTTTCAACAATTGGCGGGACATTAAGCGGATAACATGCAGATCCCAGCAATTTCTACAGTAGCCTGCGTCATAGAGCACGGCAGGTTAATTTCATGCTGCTGTTAATCTGGAGAATGCATCGACAGACTCTGCGGCCAGCGCATAGGATTATAAATCAGACAACGTGCATTAAACATTAAAACACATGAGACGTTATGCAAAGAGGAGGTTTCACCGATGACAGGTGGCTCTGATGAGATTGTACCACTGCCTTCTCTCTGTACAATGGTACAATCACCAGAATGAATGCATGACCCTATAGGTTACTGGATGTTGCACACAGCCAGTGGCGTTTCTATATGTACAAAAGTGGTGGGGCACAAAAAACGTAGATGTTTATATATAAACTTCTGCAGTGACATGCAGTGAGGTTCATGGATGGTGAGGCACTGGCACTGACTCTTCAGGTTTACAAATATTATATTTTGGCCTAAATCAAAATATTCTATTATTTTAGTCTGATGCTTTGATTAATTTTAAACATACAGTTCAAAAATGTCATTTTATCATTTAAATATTGGATTGTTCTCTCTTAAGATCCCATTTCCAATAAAATGGTGGTCTTACCTTGACTTGAAGATGAAGTCCATGCTATCCCCCTCTGGACAAAAATCTCTATTACTTTTTTCTAAAAGTCCTCCTTATCTTCTTGTAGTTTCAAAAGTCAAATCTTAAATCTAATCGATAGATTTATGATCGATAGATTTATGATTCGAAAATCATAAAAGTAGGGTAGACATGTGGATATTATCCGGCTGAACAAAATGTGCATTTATCTAACCGTTTCCCACAGTTCTTATTTCGAGCTATTTTATAAAATCCTATGGATAAATATCATTGTTTTTGTCGAGGGAACCCGTGCGCAGCTTACTTCCGGGTTTCCGCTGCTCTCTCTCGTCTCCTCTTCACACACTACACTTTTCGCGGCACACGTGCTTACAGCCAATCAGCTCTGAATGATGTGAGATGACGTATGGTGGGGATGGCAGCTCTCTGCCCCTCTGGTCATTATTTTTTTGCCACAAACACTAAATAGGAAAATACTCTGAGCATGCGCAGTGTAGTTTTTACAGTCACCGTTCACTTTGACAGTGATAGGGAGGGCAAGATCAGGTTTTGTCCCACATTGTTCAAAACGGCTCAATAGGCACACTGTAGACACGAATTAGAAGAAAACAGACTAAAACAGCAATGTACAGACGAATCAGATGATTAAACATGATCTTAAAATATATTTTATATATATTTTTATTTATTTATTTTTAATTTCTTTGTAATGATTATTTGTAATACTTTCTGCTGACACTAGGTGGGGCTGTATCCGGTTTGTACATTTACACTGCACACAGCATAGATAGCAAAACAAGCGATGACGCGCAAATAGTTGTTTCCCATGTTTTGATGCGGACTATGTAACACCAGCAATGAACCTCTCCAGAGTTTGCTAGAGAGCGACCCGGGACCACCTCTTTAGGCGGAGCAGAGGTACCTTACCCCTAGATTCCACCGGGTCCGTCTGCGGCGCGTTACGGCCGCGACGCGGCGCCCGTAAGGATAGCGGTCAGTCTAGTCAATGGGTGCTATTCCACCACACGCGCCGCGTTACGTCCCAGACGCGTCCCAGAAGCGGCTCGGCGCAGGGCTCCTCTAAAATTAGCATGAATCCTATTTTTGTCGCGGCGCAGCCGTAAGGTAATGACATAGTCCTTATTTGGTCATGTCTGTTTGTTAGGGTGCTGCGTCAGTCAATACATGGGAAATAGCAGCAGCAGGTGGCTACCATTAGCAGCTAACTTTTGGTCTCCGGTTTTGCCATCAATATGGAATTATGGACTATAAATGAAAAAAATGAGATTGCCCATACTTTCTCAACCTATGGATTTACCTATGCAGCATCGTTTTTTCTCGTTTGAATGCCATTGAACAGTCTTATGATCAGATTGACAGCTACGGTGAAACGATCTCCGGTGAAACGATCTCCGGTAAAAAGCTCCGTGAAGGTACGTGTTGTGATATCTGTGTTTGCTTCCCCTGTTGTGAGTTTGTATCTTTCAGTGTTGAGGCTGGCACCGTTAGATTCTGTGTCTTTATGATCATAAACGATGTTATGGATGTGCAGAGCTAGGATAAGTAATAAGGGAGCTTGGAGTGATTTTCGGTGCGGTAATAGGTTAGCATTTTTCGCTCGGGGCTAATTCAGAGGGTCAGTGTATGGTATGTGTGTTTCTTTTGAATTTTCTTTTTTAGTTTTTCCCCGTTATATGGATATAAAATATTCATAGTTTATTAAATATTAAGGTTCCTTGAGACACAGTGTCGTGAAAAAAGCCCAGAGGTCCCCGCCGGCGGGGACCTTGGGGCTTAACAGGTTAACACTTAAGTGCTTAACGTTTAATATATTGCATGGTTTGTTTTGGGACTTGACAATCAACTTTCCTGCAATGTTAACTATGTTGAAGCACTTATTTTAACCGATATTATACATATTTATTGACGCCGCCAGGGTCATCACCGCTGGGAAGTCCAGCCGCACAGACCTGAGTGCTGGACCCTGTTAGTAATTTAATCAATGTTTTATGGCATAATTTAGTTTAGATATGCCATCAGTTTAAATGTTGATTTTTACTGAGAAAACAGAAGTTTTTGCACAAGGTCTAATGTTAAGCTTTTATTTTGAAAAGACTTCCGGCTAGAACAAACCAGGGAATAAAAGTTTATTTTGAAAAGCTATGCCGGAAGTTATCTCTGAAATACAGACAGTAACTTGACCTCAATGTTTGACCAAACGTAAACGTTTCTAGCCGTTAAAATGAGATAAATAAAGTGATGAAAGAGAATGTGTAGAGAAGAGGCGTGTTTAGTCATGTGATGAATGTACAATGTAAAAATCCTCTGTAAAGTGTGATATCGGACATTGGAGAAACTAGCGGAAGTAGGCTATACAACAACAAAGCCAGCTGAGAGCAGAGGGGGGAGCCTACCTGAGTTATAAAAGAACGGAACATGTTGCGTTCTCGCTCTCTTCTTCACCGGAACCACGGAGGAATGCAGCTGTTTTCCTCCACTGAACTACCTCCTGTTTGTTACCACGCCTTATCTTTATTAAAGTACCACCCATTTGAAACTTTAGCCGAGACTCATTGTTCTCATTATTTAAACCAGTTCTCTCCTGGACGCGAGAAAAACGAACAAGCTAATAATTGGTGACCCCGACGAGATCCCGCTGAACAGGAGAGACAACAAAGCCAGCTGTTCTCCGGAGACACTGGCAACGCAGACACACAAAAGAGCTCAAATCAATCGGTAAGAAGAATGCCTGTTAAGACAAAGATTCTTCACTAGTTACACTAGGAAATGTTAGATTTGTGTGTTTGACGGCAGCCGGCGGATCCTGAAAATAGCTGTGCATTTTAATGTTAAAACCAAACCCAAATTGATAAAAACAATCATTCTAAAGCACGTGGCGCTGTTTTTTCACAGACAGGGGTGAATTCATAACTTTTCTTCTTTTAACCCAGCATGCTATTAATTTGTGTGTGTTGTATTTTAAACATTAATTTGTGTAGTCATTACTTCATGGAGGTGTCTTGTTAAGTCTTCACGTATGTGTCTCTTGTTACGTTGGTAGTTTTTGCCTATAAATGTAAGGGTATTGATGCCCAGTTAAACAGTGGTTTAAGATCTAGAGACACAGTAAATGAAGGCTAGACAAGGCGTAGCAGACAGTTAACGACTGGTGATATGAAGTAAAAATCCTTTTGAGAAGAGGTCTGATTAGTGTAAGTGTAAGGCTTGATCAGTGTTTATTCTGTTTTATTTATAACCAGACATAGCATGTGTGTTACGACGGGAAATGCAACACTCTTGCGTTAGGTAGGCGATATTCTCCTGATTGTGTTTGATTAGCGTCTTGCTTGGTCACACAATAGCGTGTTTTAATAGAAACAGATGAACATAGTGACTCTAAAGTCAAACAATTACGTAGAGAAGTTTATGGCTTAGGCGTAAGGGTTTCTACATTTGAGTAGAATATCTTCAGGATATAGCCCATTTTCAAAGAGGCTTTTAAAGTCAAATATTACGATAAAGATACGTTTATGGCTTAACATCGTAAGGGTACCTAATTTTAAGAGAGGATATCTTCAGTGTTGTTTTGTCTTGTATTTACTAAAACCAGAGTTTCCCTTTGTTACAGTAAAATCACACAGCCATAATTTAAAATCCTAAACCAGAGAGACACGTGGGATATTATCCCATCCCTTTGTTCTTCAGGTTAAAGGTTAGAAAGTGAGCTGACATCTTGTCTTCACCACATGGAGGAGAACAAAGACATGGTAGTCGCCATTTTGTAGAATGCTAATTGGAGTACTGTCTTTGTTCAGGTCACATGAGGCCAGGTATTTTTCTGGAGGACAGATAATACTTCTTGTCACAGTTGGAGCTATGAAATAGTACATTTTGTTGAAACAGATATTTTTATAAAGAAAACAAAGGAACTAGTCAGAGGATTAGTGCTTCATCTTTGATAACTTAATAATTCTATCCTAGTATTGAAGAAACATGTCGCCAAATGGCACAAGGTTGAGACCAGATGCAGAGCCAGGCTCAACTGCAGATATCAAGGAAAGGGTAAAAATCAGATCAGATGCTACAACAGTTCCAAATCTTAGACAGAAGACATGGAATCACATAGAGAAACTGTTGGAACAATGGCAAACGAGAGAATTGATTCCAGCAGATGATCAACCTGGACCAACAAAAGCCCATAGAAGAGCAGTACTCGACTATGAGCATGAGCAATGCATACAACATCTAAATGTATGGAGGGAAGCTGAACAAAGGTTTATAAGAGTTACAGGTCTGATACTCCATCTGGAATATGCCAGCCTATTGGCAGACAGCATAAATGTGGTCCAAGTAGCAGACCTGCCAGTGAGGGAAGACATAGCAGAAAAAACTAAAGACGGTCCAGTTAACCAGCCAACCAGTAAATCAAAACACCTGATGGAAGAGGACATACGATTAGAAGAAATCACAGAAGAAAGAAGACGACAAAGAGAAACACAAGAGACAGAAATGGTAGCATTACAACTAAGACTCTTGAAGATACAAATAGCTGAGAAAGATACCGAAGCTAATAAAAGCAAGAAAGCGGCAAGGCAAATGACAGCTGCATCAAAGATGGCCAAAGAACCAGAGAATGCAGTGCAGAAACTTCCAACAGTTCAAACTCGAGTAATGCCAGAGATTCAGATGCAGAACCGACAAAAAGGAGGAAGAGGTTTCCGGTTTAAGGGATGTTACCATTGCAACCAAATGGGACATTGGTCCAGAGAGTGTCCGCAGAACATTGCACCAAACAACGGCCCTCCAAGCAGTTGCCAACAAAGAGGAGGTTTCCATGACTACGACAGAGGCAGGGGTTCCCAGGGATGTCAAAGAGGAACAGGATTTCCAAACATGAACCAAATGCCACCAACAGCTTGGAATCAACCACAATAGTGAGGAAGCTCATAGGGCCAGACCACCAGGTGATGCATCTTCAGCCCAGAAGGGTATGTTGAAATCCAGCTACATTAAGCCACATCTGAACCACAGGAGGGAGAGGTTGAATGTTATTTAAAAAATTGAGAGTAGCATATTGCATTTAAATATAAAACATGCATAGATTAGTAAAGATTAAAACATAATAGAACATTTTAGCAGACTATTTTTGTAATTATGAGAAGGATAGAGATTACGAGTGATGTTGTTCCCCCACACAGAAAACTATTGAGTCCACACAGCTAGTGAGGTCAACACGATGGATTTCCACCCAAAATATGAAGACGGAAGATCCTTACCAAGTCCTCCTGTTTACACCGACTGCAGTTCAAGCGACGGCGATACACCTGACGAGAAGCTGTTGAGACCTGAAAACAGAAACTCGATTCTGCTGTGGTGAAGTCTGGCTACAAAGGGAGGTGTTCCGTTAGGGTCGCTTGTCTCAAACCAGTGAAGAAGTCAACAAGAACCCAGCAGAACTAGAGAGTGACTGTTAGAGGGAGAACAGTGACGGAGCGACAGAGACTGGCACAAACAACAAGCCAGTACATAGATAGACCCCGTCAGAAGACCGGGGCTGTGTTTAAAGGGGAACTTCATTTATTGTTAGTGGAAGTCTAGTTTTTTAGTCAACACAATTTTATAATAAGTCTGAAGTATCTGTTTTAAGGCATGAGCTGCAAACTAAATAGAATAACACTGATTGAGAGCTTAGATGAAGGAGTTGTAGGGTTTTTTCAACAGTTTCAAAAACCAGTCTTTATCTATTTATTCTTGAGTGACTTTACTGATTTATAATGTAGTGCGTAAGGCAATATCTCATTTTGAGTGAGGGGCACCAGCCCTTCAATCTCTGCATGTCACCTTTGGTGAAAATAGTTCGTATTTTCCCTCGAGTTTAGAGAAATATTTTATCATATGTTGGTTCAGTAGTGTCAGCCAAGCCTCTAATCCTAGAATTATTGAGATGCATTAGCGAAACCAGGGGTATTGTTTTTCGCAGAAACAATGATGCATAATACCATGACTAAAGCCGTTATTGAAACAAGTAAACTATTTTTTGTACTAGTGGCAGGTTTTTAGCGAATATGTTTTTATACCATACATCGTATGATATTTTTGTACGCCTTAAGGGTACACGGAGAAGTTATGTTTATTTAATACAACGTTATGGGTTTTACATGTTCTGTTCATAATAGACTAATCGTTGCAATATTAATTGAGCATGTTATGCTCAAAGGAGGGAGTGTCATGATTATGCAGATATGTTGATTTCAGTGACGTAGTAGTTAATAAATAATAATAATAATAATAAAAGTTTTTAACAACAAAAGGTATGCCGAGGTTTGGGCCTTCTCCAAGGAGGGAGTGGTCCAGCTTTGGATATCAGACAAATTGAAGTGTATGAATATGTCAGGGCTCTGAGTAATATTATCCAAGTCTTGTCTACACAGGTTCAGAGAACTACAGAGACACCAGACGAGACACCAAAAGAGACTCCTGTTCGGCCAGGTGATTGGGTGAGGGTGAAAGTTCACAAAAGACAGTGAGATTTAACCCAGGTGGTCGGAACCGTGAGAAGTTGTAACGAACTTCACATGTGCTCCGGTTTAAAGGTAAAGATAAAAGGAGCAAATTGACACCACCTCACACATTGTCACCCTTCACTGGCACCTTCCAGAAATTATTGGAAGTTAGGACTGATTTGGCAGAGCTGGAACAAAACAATACATAGAAATAAGAATAAGATAGAAACAGCTCAAAGGATTGTCTTTAGATTTGTATAGATAGTACACTAAAGTGAAAACCTATTTTTTTTGTTTTACACCTGAAAAATAGTCCAATTTTAGAATAAGTTATATTTGTACTCATCATTTGAATTCTGTAACTGACAACCATGGAGAAAATAGAGATTATGTCGAGAACAAAGCCAAAGCAATTGTGGGGTCCCCTAGGGATAAGAGTCAGAATAGCATTGTTGATTGTGCTCATTACAGTTGGCACCTTTCTGGTTGGAAGGGGAGTACAATATCATGTAAGACATGGATCCATTAGTTCACTCAGAGAGAATGCCCACATCACTAACAAAACTCCAGCTGTGTTTCAGAGACTTTCACTTATCCCCAGAGCCAAAAGATCACCTGAGCAACAAGAGAAGGAGTTAGAAGCACTAGTCCCTTCGAGGTTGCCAGGTGAGGAGGTTATAATCAAGAGGATTCACCCCCTCTATATGCAGTTATTGGATCAAATTATGAGAGGGGTTTAAGTGATCGGGATATGTAAGTGATGGGGATTTACAGATTAGGGGAATCACCAAATGCACGGGATCCATGTTTTAGACTGTACCATAACACCCCCTGATAAATTATGAACAACCAATCGGTGACCAATCTGAGCAAAATTATTGAGAATTACTACAGTAGTAACAGGCTACCAACCCACAAGTACAGCTTTGTACGCACAAACTCTATGAACAAGAGTCCCCAGCAGATTGTGGCGACATTGCACAGATATGTCACAAAAGTTACATATGTTCTAAATAACAGTGAGATTTAAAATGATGGAGGAAATATGGGGACGTTCTTTTATAGTGTGTGAAATATGAGGTGCTCGAAGCATGTAGAAGAAAATGTATAGAAGTTCAGTTTATAGAAGAAAATTGTTTCCTAATAGAGTATTTGGGGTAAACATGTTACAGTGGCTGAAAGCAATGTTTTGGGATATGGTAAAATTATTAGTAGACATTGATTGTGTTTAGAGGGCGTTTAACATTAGAACCGCCAGAGATTTTTTATACCTATAACCGCCACCGGGGTCAAATTGCAACACGTCATGTTTACGTGCGAAAAGGGGTGGGGTCAATATGACCCCGCTTGGCGGAAATAGGTATAAATGGAATTTTTTTGCCGATTTCTTCAATCTGACTTCATATTGACCATTTTTAACAACAGAGGGTGCTACATAACACACTTTCAGGAAAAGTCACGGACTGGGAGACTTTAATATTTTATTGAAAAAAAGTTACATACAATATAAAACAGCTCGGGGTCAAATTGAACCCGTTGGCGGTTCTAGTGTTAACATCTAAGACAGATAGTATGATTAAGAGAATAGAGTGGAAAGGACTGGATTTATTTTTGCCTCAGTGTGTTAGAATAAGCTATAGATAATGCGTCCCGAGATCTCTCTCTCTCCCTTTCTCTGCCTGAAAGACCGCTACGACCCCATCTCCAGCAGACAAATGACATCACCACAGGAGACTCCTCCTCCTCCTCCTGCTCCATCGAACAGACAGAAAACCCGAGCTGAACCAACAACGACCTGAGGAATCCAGGACCAAAACAGCATACTGAAAGAGGTATAATCTCATCGGTCCCTCAAGACAGGACATAAAGTTGCAAGCTGAGCTACGAGACTTTGCACAAGACATGAGAGCAGAATACGCCCTCCATGCAACAGCGAAGAGGCTGTACAGGCAAAGCAGTTGGGCCACTGAAGAGAGTTGCAGCGGAAGGATTCAAGAAGGCAGGACGGAGGAGAAGACAGGAAGGAGGAGAAGACAGGACGGAGGAGTAGTCAGGGGCCAGCAGAACGTGAGGGGGTCGTGGCTTGGCGACCAGAGGGGGAGATAAGGAAAACGGGAGTGAGTTTACACATAAACACATTTATTAAAGAGGAAACTAGTAAAGTAAAAAGAGAGAATAATCCTAAAACACACTGAGGGTAAAACATATTCAATCTTTTCATAATATAAACAAATTATTCTTTTAGAGATTCGTATTCATGTGTGAATTTGGGGAAGATTTAATTTGTTACAATATAGATCTACAGTTTAAAGGGATAGTTTTATTAACCACTCTATGAAAGCAGAAAACATCTTTATTTGTATGGAAAATGTTAAAGGTAGACCTAGTACCAAGCCAAAGATGGTATTCCAATCTAGAGTATTGATTTCACCATTGTAGCATAGTTATTACCAGAGGAGAACGTTTAAGGGGGAAGTAACATTTGTTTGTCGTTCAAGATGTAGAGTTTTAAAAAGAAACCGGGCAAAGAGGGATTGCACATTTTAAAGTAATATAATTGGGAGTAATACATTGTAATGGTGCATCTTTTTGAGAACCAATATCCATCAGGGAGAAGGGGTCGCTCAACTCACCCTGCAGATGTTCTAAATCTTACTTGCAGCTTCACAGGGAGCGCACGGCACCAGATTATGAGTTTTAAAAGACAAGTGCCACCACCTCTTAAAGGTCATCCATTTAACCAGATGACCTGACATTTAGAGATGTTATTTAAAGTAGAAACATATCCGCCATAAGCAAAAATTCCTAAATTGAACTCCAAACCAAGCCAAATGCCTTCTGTTTTTTAAGATCCTTGAGAAAGAAGGGAGTAATTATCACATGCTCGGGCACCCAAGATTACACACACTGTTAAAAGGGATTTAGCATAGTTCTTTAAGTAGATCAGAACTGAAGATAAATTAGTATGATGAGTTAGTGATATTACACTGGTGTTTACACCATTTCAGGGACTTTATCACTGCATTAGCACAGACCACCAAAGGTACGGAAGTAGGAACTTTCAAATGATGAAATTCTGCAACTGTTGTAACTGACCAAAATCTTCTCCCAGAAATGACTGTCTGGAATGCCAGAGTAGATGTTTGGTGATATCGAGGAACCAAAACCTAGTATTTAGTCTTGTCACAGGATTGGACTGGGACCTCTGCACTAGTACAGCCATTGATGTTTTTATGTAGTTAATAAAAGGATAGCATAGGGACACTAAGGGGAGGGCTAGATGTTGCAGTTGCATTCCATGTCCTAACGTACCAATTGATCACGACGGCCTCTTCAAGAGAACATATTACCTTCATACCTTAAAAGGTATGATAGGAAGGAGGGTACATTTATCAAGAGGTAACAGTTACAAATGCTAGCAGAATAAGACAACCTACCCCCAGAAACAGAGATGGATGTAAAAAATGATATGGATGTAGATGATGAGATTGTCCAAATCATGTGAAAAGCGAACAAGCCAAAATGCTAAGATGGAGTGAATCCATTTCAAATTACTTTACACTATTCCAAGATAGTTAATTTGTATTCTTTATTCTTGTATACTATTCTAATATAGTACATTTTGTGTTTTTTATTACTTTGCACTATTCAGAAATACTCTGTTTCTATAACACTTTGTAAAAACAAGTGCCTTAACACTGAGCGTGGTAGGTGAACAGTTTCTGTGAAAGGAGGGAGAAAGAAATGTTCCAATACCAAGCCATGCTGCTATTTTTAAGAATGATAACACTAGAATTTATGCACAAGGGAAAGCTTTTGTGTTTGAGCACCATCAAAGTATTTTTGTATTTTTATAAAGTTGAGGTTATTGAACCATTCCATTTTGACGGTATGTCTTTTTATATGAGTTATGTACTATGTAAAGTTCAGATGAAGAACTCATTGATTTCAGTATTTTGTACACACTTTTTAATGTGTGTAAGGAGGGACTGTTAGTAATTTAATCAATGTTTTATGGCATAATTTAGTTTAGATATGCCATCAGTTTAAATGTTGATTTAGTTTTTGCACAAGGTCTAATGTTAAGCTTTTATTTTGAAAAGACTTCCGGCTAGAACAAACCAGGGAATAAAAGTTTATTTTGAAAAGCTATGCCGGAAGTTATCTCTGAAATACAGACAGTAACTTGACCTCAATGTTTGACCAAACGTAAACGTTTCTAGCCGTTAAAATGAGATAAATAAAGTGATGAAAGAGAATGTGTAGAGAAGAGGCGTGTTTAGTCATGTGTTGAATGTACAATGTAAAAATCCTCTGTAAAGTGTGATATCGGACATTGGAGAAACTAGCGGAAGTAGGCTATACAACAACAAAGCCAGCGGAGAGCGGAGGGGGGAGCCTACCTGAGTTATAAAAGGACGGAACATGTTGCGTTCTGCCTCTCTTCTTCACCGGAACCACGGAGGAATGCAGCTGCAGCTATTCTCCTCCTTCGAACGACTCCTGTTTGTAACATTACCACGCCTTATCTTTATTAAAGTACAACCCATTTGAAACCTTAGCCGAGACTCATTGTTCTCATTATTTTAACCAGTTCTCTCCTGGACGCGAGAAAAACGGATATATCTAATACTACATAACACACAAGGGGACGGGTAATAACCAGAAAAGCATGACATGGGACCTTTAACATTTTATCGCATGTATTATGCTCATTTTCAGGTTTAATTATTGTGTTTTAAGTTCAGTATTTGAGTAAATGTCCTTTCCACTACTGATCCACACGTACTCCTTGCTGGCATTAGTGATTCTTTCATTTCTTCCTTGGCTTCTGCAAGTACCTATCACATGGTGTACCAGCGCGGTGTGTGTCTATATTTACAGCCGCGTCCTGATATATATTATCGTCCACCGTGGAGCTTCATAGCAGAGAAGAAGTGAGCAGAATGATTATAGGCCAGCTTTTGTTGCATGAATGACATCACGACCGTAGATCATGGTTTTGGAAATCCCTCTGTGCACGGCGCAGTAAATCGCACGGTAGCTGTAGCGTGCAGGCCAAGATTCCTGGCTTAACGTTGGAGTTTGATGCAAAAGGGAAAATGGAAGGTCAACGAGGGAACGCCTGCATGCAAAACCTGTGCTAATCATCACATTTTCCAGGGTGGCCTTATTACCCTGAGTTACACCTGCGGTCCGATAGCTTATCAGAGAGGCTGATTGCTCACTGCTGGCTCACAGATCAGCTGCTGTCGTTAAAACAGCCTGACGTCACCTGAGCTCTATTACTGTGTTTAGATCTCTTTTATAACCTGTTTTTGTGGACCTTCACATGAAGATTTTCAGTTAAAGGAACAGAGCATTAGTTGTTGTTTTCTTTAGTCCTCGTGTACAAATATTCAAAGCTGACTGACATCAATTAACAGGCTGGATCTCGTCTGTCTAATCAAAACTCTAAAAAGCACAATTTTATGGGTGGATTTTTTTTTTTGGTTTTACTTGGAGTAGAGTAATGCAAGGTGCTCCCCTACTCCTGTTCTTAATCTTTCCATCTTACCCCCTGATCCCACCGGGAGTGTCTACGCCGCGTTACGTCAGCGTTCTCCTCCGGTTTACAGGCACTGTGTAAATTATATATATAGAATAATTATGATGATGAATGCATTGTTTTACCACTAAAATACAGCAACATATCTTTGATTCATGTCGTTTATAACTGGGATATTACAATTATTCTTAACTTTGTCTGTAGTCTACAACACAACAACATAGGAATTAACAACAATAAACACGATTTAAACAGACACAAACATAAACCATGTAACTACGTAGCCTACTTGTAGAAGTACAAATGTCCAGGAAATATTCCAAAATCAACAACAACTGCGAGGCTGCACATATGACGCTCCGCTTCCACAACGTTTTGAAACGAGCCTGGTGGGTTACGACGCAGGAGGAGGTCGCAGCAGGGCTCAGCCACAACGTAACGCAGTGCAGACGCTCCCAGTGGGATCAGGGGGTTACTCTTGACGATATATAAGCGTATTTCAGTTTTTTTCAAGTGAGATTGAGTGAAAGACACTTTTAAAATGTAACGTCTGCTACTTGAGATAGGTATCGATTCCCGTTAAAAAGACCTTGCAACTCCCGTTTGGTAACATGTGTGGGTTTTGAAATACAAACTCTGGGTCTATGCAACCTTTTCAAACCTCCTCAAAAAGACACATTTTTGACAAATCATCTTGTAAAAGGAAGTGTTTAAGATGGTTGTTTGAAAAGAAATAACCCTATATTAGCCAAATGCATGCATACAATATGGTTTTAAACTGTTGTAGAAACTCATTCCTCCTCTCTCTCTAAATGTAACATTTTGTTTCGGCTACTTTATCCTCTCGATCTTGTTGCAACAGAGATTTCAGATGTTCAGATGTGAGATTTCAGATAAGCAGATTTTTTTCTCCATGTTGTTTTGACTGCATCTCGACACAGCATGACACACCTGAGGCCTTATCTGCGCCTGTGCTGTTACTCTGCAAGGTGGTACTGTAAATGCGACTAATAAACATGGAGACATGTGATTGGTCAGCATGCTGTAAACACATATCAACAAACATTTATACAATTCTCGGAATAACTTGATTACACAGAGATTACGTTTATAGTTGTTTTAGTGCAAAACCAGGTTGTTTCCATTGAGTATGATACCATCTGTATTCATTTGTTCGCTTCCAGTTTTTCTCTCAACCAAGACAGTACTTGCTTCACAGTTCAAACAACTATAAAATAACCAAAAAAGGCAGAAATAAACACAAGTAGAAGGCTGCTGTGGTTTCTTGTAAACTGCCATTGTGAAATAACTGAGTGTTTATTAGAGGCGGTGGCCGCTGTTTAACCGCAAATGACCTGCAGTAACATTTGCAGTGTGATAAGATTCCTTCTTTAATGACTCAGCTTTAAATAGTGAACAGTTTTTTATTATAACCCTCAACCTTCCCACTTGTCACACAATGAAGAGAGGATCCTGTGCAGGCATGCCTGGAACTTTACGTGCCTTCTTCACTCCTCAATTGAAAACATTTTTCGAGCTCGTAAGCCACACCCATGTGTAATGTACAGTGCTGCCGTGCCCTGTACTTACCAGCTGGCCACAGAGCTGCCCTGCAGTTACAGCTGAGGATATGGCTGCCACCGGCAACACACAGATGCTCGGACTGTACGGACACTCATTGGTTTGCCTCTGTGCTGTCTTTTTTATTTTGTTTTGATTTAGTTATATATTTGTATTGAAGACACATAGATAAAACATTTGGTACATTGTTGATAGTCAAAGTCAACTTGAATGTCAATCTTTCAGTTTGAGAAATCGAAATGATGTTTCCAACAATCCCGAATACAAAAATACAATTATACAATATATGCATAAAAATATGTATAAATTAGGAACCACAGCTACAAATGTTCAACAGTTCAAAGCTACTAGTGTTCAGCTTAGTCTCTACTATTGTGGCGGCTCAATCCCCAGTTACGTTTGAGTCGCCCAGAGGCTAAACTTGGCTATAAACTGTGACGTGTTTTCGAAAAGAAAGTCCATATTGAAGCAATATAGTTTTCAGGATATTTAATAAACAAAATCATAACATAGTAACTATGGACAAAACGGTCAACAGAAAAAATGACAGCACAAGCTCACCCTCTGTCATCCCCACTCAAACAGGTGACTTATATAACCAAACCACACCCATGTGACAATTACCAGAAGTGCTCAACAAACAAATAAAGGTGACGTAAACAAATAATAATACAAATAATGAATTTGAGCTAAGTAGCGTTATGGCACCTACAACTATTGTACATCAATTGACGAGCCATAGTTGATCTTCACTTGAAGGCGTACTATATTTGAATCACAATTATAACCAAAACAGACCATGTAGCCAACATGTGAGAGAGTGTTTTACAGACTAATAGGACAAAACAAAACAAAATAATAAATAAATAATAATAAAACAGTACAAAAACTAAATATATAATAAAGAGGGAAAGGGGGGGGGGTGTCCATTAAGCAGTAGACAAAAATGAGAGAGATTTGAAGAAGGGTTGCCACTTACTCTGCGTGTCAAGTCTTCCACAAGGCTTTGTTTTCTAGTTGAGATCTCGAGGTGTGGTGCAAACTTTCCTGCATGTTGTCAGGGTTCAATTACAGTTCCTGCTTATCAGAAAGTGTGTCCAGTCATTTCTGCAACATGTTTTACCCCCACTTGTTTTGTTGTTGGAGGAACATTTATGTCCAGACCAGCTCATGTCCCAGCATCACACTGTAGAAACACAGTGATCAATATCAGATGTTTAAGGAGAGCTAAACCAAAACTGGAAAGCGAGCACTGTTGTCAAATTCAAAAATAGTAAACAGAAAGCAAAACAAGACAAGACACAAGAGGAGAAGGCATTTCAAAATTAAACAGGAAACGAAAACTAAGATCATGACAATTGTGATGTCTATTTTGTCCCTGTGACTATAATTAGTAACAGTTGGCCTGGGTTATGATTAGGCTACAAATTCTGGTTATCTTTAAGAAAGGACTATAGTTAGCCTAAAGTTAGTACCTGAGGTTGAAGTGTTGGGTCACTGACAAAGCTGTCCTAATTGACACCTTGGGAGTGAAAACTGTTTCTGTTTCTACAATCTGTAATCCGGATTTAAATCTGAAAAGTGTAACATATGTTTCTAAATGTTGGACTTGGACTGAAAACCCCCTGCTTGTAACTCATCCTTTAATCCGTGCAGGCCTTTAGTGACATGCTGTTGTGTGTGTGTGTGTGTGTGTGTGTGTGTGTGTGTGTGTGTGT
>CALSBZ010039555.1:2998-16844 GCA_943591055.1 Gobionotothen gibberifrons | reverse complement strand
TGCATAAAGGGGAACATATCCTTGGTTTGTTGTAATTCATGCATGAAGGAGTTAATAAATCACACACTGATGGGACATCACTATATTGTAATAATATATATATAGGCTTTTTCTATCAAAAATGTTGGGGGTCGGTCAGGGGGTACTTGGCTGAGAAGAAGTTTCAAAGGGGGTACATTACTGAACAAGGTTTGAGAAGCCCTGCAATAGAAGTTAGGATAAGGTGTTATCTGCATCCCTTTTGCTCTGTGTAGGGTGTGAGTTTTGCATACAGTGCCAGGGGGTCTCAGCTGGCCTAACCAAATGTTGCTTGTAATGTAACTAAGCTTTGATGTACTCCTATAAAGGAGAGACTGTTTCACTCAGACCAGGACGTGCTCTCTGGTGAGACGTCATACTTGCAAGTATAAAAGATCTTTGATACCTTTTAATATGAATATCGTGTTGCTGTACATTCGTTACCTAACTCATAATTCTCTCTAGACCACAGCTGATTGGAAAGCTGCTACGACAGTGGGCAACGCTGAGCATAGTGTGAGATAAAGGGAGAGGTGACAGAGAGAGGACATGAAGCTTCGGGTGGAGGGAAGGAAAGGGAGAGATCTGAGAAATGAACACTCTGTAAAAAGATGTGGAAGTGCAGTGGAGGATAGCAAAGGAAGTCAAGAAAAAAGGGGTCTGAGCCGGTGAAGGTGATGACAGATGTGATGCGCCCTTTCTTCTTCTGCCACCCGCCTCCTTCTCTGCGCTTCTGGTGCCTTTCTTCTGCCTCTTTGATACGCTCCCCTCCCCTCCCACCATATTGAATTAATGTGTCACTTTATGCCGTGCGTTCTCTCCACCTGATGTGCTTTAGAAGCCACGTCTTGTGTGTATCTTTCTGTGAAGCGCTACTGGAGTCATTTCCATCAACATCTCTCCCCCCCCCTGTATCTCTGTTTTCACATTTTCCTCTCTGTGTGTATTTTTGTTTTGTTTTTCTCTCTCTCTCCATCAGAGATTAGATGTTGTCACCCCTCTGTTTCTTTATTCATCTCACTCTTCTTCGCACAGTGGGTTTCTTCTGCACTCAGATTCTGATACACTGTCAACATTGTCACTCACCTGAATGTTCTGTCTCTCTCTGCAAACACCCTCCTCATATATATATAGAGGAGTAATAACCAATATCATAATCATTATATTAATGCAGTGATTTTCAAACCTTTTTCAATAATGTACCCCCTTTGAAAAGTAAATTCAGCCAAGTACCCCCTGATCAGCGCAAAAACAATTTGTTAGGGAAGAAAAGCCAATATAAAGAGGTACAGTACAGCGCTGCACCATCAGTGTCTGAGTTATTAAAACAACAACCTTGTAACTGAGAAACACTTAAATGCTACATTTAAAATGTTTACAATCCATCACTAAATTCATGGCAAACCAATTTTAACATCATGCAATAACACTAAGACGACATTAGTTGCATTGAACTGATCTTTTTAATAAGTCGTACTTACAATTTAGTGAAACATGGGCTTCACTGAGGAACTTTGTTATTCTCAGTGACAGGAAGGCCACTGCAGTTATTACACTTCGCGTTTTTAAATATGTGTAACTCTTTTTTTTTCATTAACATAAAATAAATCTCACGTACCCCCTGCAGTACTCCAACGTACCCCTAGGGGTCCACGTACCCCCATTTGAGAACCACTGTATTAATGCACACAATGTACATAATATCTGTTTTCTTTTTTTGTATTACTGCCACATTTCATTCAATTTTTTACTCCATTCTATTTCTGTTTAAATTCTGCAATATTTTACTATATTTTAGTTGGAATGCTGTTAACAGCATTCCCACTAACTGTTCTTCTACGGACGAAAAGTTTATTATTATTCCGCCGACTTATTTTGGCCCTCTTCTCCTCCCGCATTGAACATCGCAGAAACTCCGTTCAAACATCAAAACGTTCAGCTCGGTCGGGAATCGATGGCTATTACTTTTCTCATTCATAACTTTCATAATTCCAGAGATACATCCCATAATTCATCAATTTTTTAACATGGAATATTCAGACTTCAACAAATCTGTTCGTTCATACTTTCACTCCGAAACCTCGGAAAAATGACAAATAATTAAGCAAAAATAATTAAACAAAATGCCTCTTGAGGGCATGAAGTGACAAAAACATTCAACATGCCTCCATTAAAGCCCATTGTAATTTCAGGCTGATATTTCCTCACAGCAGCAGCCGCACACCTTTAGTTAAACTGCCAAAAAGGCCACATTATTAACCCGAAACTACACAAAAATTACACTTCAGATACCCAACTTCCTTGACATGCTTCACGTTTTGAAATTTCACAGATATCTCTTACGGTTCTTCCACAAAACGTTCACATGTAAGAGGTTCATCTCTCATCCAGAACAATGGAACCCTTTGATCTCTGGACGACTCATTAGCTCAAATAAAAACACCTGTGTCACGGAACAAGATGATGTCATCACTTCAACTGACATGCTCAGAGCAGCAGACTTCAGATAATGGTTAATGGTGCTGCCCTCAACAGCTCTACGTCAATTATGGGGTGTCATCATCATATGCCGAAGAGAGAGAGAAGAGAGAGAGAAGAGAGAGAGAAGAGAGAGAGAAGAGAGAGAGAAGAGAGAGAGAGTAATGTAACCTCATGCTATAACTCCTATGAAAATGTTCAAAAAGAGCTCAAACTTCACCTGTGTGCTAACAGTCCAGACATCTATGGGACAGTTTTGAGATTTCTTCGAATGCCGTTACCATGGCAACACAATGCTCGCCTTCAAACAAGGTTTTCTAATAACTTCATTGAAACTACTCCAAACGCCCCAAAACTTCACAGGTTTGGTAATGATGCAGCCATCAACGCATCTAAGCGTATTATGGGGTGTCATTAAATGTCGTTGCCATGGTGACGGATCATTCGCCATGAAAAATGATGTCGCTGTAAGTCCCATCAACACGGTCCAATCGTCCCCCAATCTTCACTTGTATATCACCGGTCCATGCCTCAACAGCTCTACACCAAATCTGAGATCTCACCATATGCCGTTTCCATGGAAACGCATCCCTCGCCATAACACGTGATGTCGCTATAACTCCTATGAAAATGTTCAAAAAGTGCTCAAACTTCACATGTGTGCCAACAGTCGTGAAGACATCTACGGGACAGTTTTGAGATTTCTTAAAATGCGGTTGCCATGGCAACACAATGCTCGCCATGACACACGGCTTTCTCATAACTTCAGTGAAACTGCTCCAAACGCCCCAAAACTTCACAGGTTTGGTAACAATGCAGCCATCAACGCATCTAAGCGTATTATGGGGTGTCATCAAATGCCGTTGCCATGGCGACAGATCATTCGCCATCAAGTTTGCAGTTCAAATATTCTGCTGCTATTCCAAGCCTTTTTACTTTCTTTTCTTCTCTCATCGCACATTCAAGCCCCCAGTGTTCATGTATCATTTCAATCTAAATTCTTCACTTTCTTCTTACACATTACATTTCAGCATAGCAGTTTAGCGTCGGCTTTTCAGCATAAAGCATTCCCACTAGCAATTTCTTCAGGAATTGCATTCTCTAGTTTTTAATGTTATTATAGTTTTCCTGAAATAGTTATCTATCTGTGTTTTTACATTTTTGTTTTACTTTTATGTATGCACCATGACATCAAGTCAAATTCCTCGTACGTGTCAACCTACCTGGTAATAAACCTGTTTCTGAATAATAAAGGAGTAATAAACAATAACTATGATCATTTTTATGTGCAAAACATCCTTTTTTTATAGTATATTTAAGCAATAGTTCACAATAGGCTGTGGTATATGGCCATTATATCACAGTTAAGGTAGGGTGACCAGACGTCCCCGTTTGTATTGGCCTGTCCCCGGTTGAAACTGTCCCCGGAAATGTCCCCGTTTTTTAATATACGTTAAAAACACATAGCAAGGTGAAATAAAACGTTTCATGTCAGGAAACACTGGGTAAACAGACTGTGGTCAAGCCAGCCCCCACTTCGGAAAACACAGTCAAATTGACAAACATCATCATGTATTTCGTGGCACAATTCAAACGGGATCGAAAGATAATCTTTCTCTCTCCATTGACTTCAATACATATTTTTTCGGAAATAAGGTCCCATGGAGGTCCACCGGAAGGGGAGGGACTTCGCCACTCTATATATCACGGCCAAGAACCAATCAGATTGCTTGATTTGACTTGTCCGTTTTATAACAAACGTTAATATGTTCACTTACCTTATTTAAATGCTGCTCCGGATTGTTTAGCCATGGATGAGTACATATTTCTCTTTATTAAAAAACAAATATTTCTAATGTGTGCTTTTTTTTCTATAATTAACACGTTAGCTACTTTATTATTCCTTGCCTTTTATCTGCTATATCTCTTTGGCTGTCACACTGTACACTTCCCTGCTTTGGGACTCACTCCCACAACCCATCAGAGACTGCACTGACCTCACCACCTTCAAAAGAAACGTACAAAAAACTCACCTTTTCAAACTAACTTTTAATGTGTGATTGTTGTTTCATTGCTTGATTTTAATGCGATTTTTACTATATTTAATTGTTGTCCTTTTCCATTTTCACTACCTCTGTAAAGCAACTTTGAGCACCTGGAAAAGCGCTTACAAAATAAATGTATTATTTAGGGCTGCTCGATTATGGCAAAAATCATAATCTCGATTATTTGGGTCAACAATTGTAATTGCGATTATTAAATGCGATTATTCATAGACTTTGAAAACATCCATTTATTGGAGAATTTTTTAACAGTATGTTTTTAACAGTTGATTACCCTGAACTTTAAGTAGAATTAAACTGAAAACCCCAAAAATAAATAAATAATAATAATCGTTTTATTTCGATTACGTTGTTTTCGTAATCGTTGCAAGCCATAATCGTAATCGCAATTAAAATACGATTAATTGAGCAGCCCTAGTATTATTATTATTATTGTAAGGGAAACTTCTGCAGCAATGGAGAGTCAGGACTCAGAGAGACACTAGGAGAGTTGGAGCTTTGATGTCAAACACTGATAGTTTATTCACAAGTATACGGCCGGAGAATTCATATCACAAGTCACAGCAGCCAAAGGTTCTGACTGCACGGGTGGGTTGCCATGTCAATTCTGATCAGCCTCTCTCCTTGGTAGACCCTTTAACTAGTTTACAGAGAGTCAAATCCACATATTGGGGATGGGCATCAACACCTGGAGACTGTCTCTGACATCCGTGGTGCTTAGAAGCCAGCGTTCTCACAGTCGTAAAACTCCCTATGTCCGCTACGTCAAGCCATAAAACGTATTGTATCAACATACGACTGCATTATCACATTCCTTACGGGAGATAAGGAGCAGGGCTCATCGTAAATGTCAACACACAGAAAAGGTTAAATTCTAGGAGTGAAGACAGAATTATTCCCTCACAATTATTATAAAGGGATTCTGATTCCTCGTGTACCCAGGACTTCCCGCTCCTGAGACTGGATGATATAGTGGATGAGCAGTCCAACATCGTGGGCTTCTCCATGTTCAACACCACCCATCCCTTCTACTTGGAGTTCATCCGGAGCTTGAATCTCTCGTGGAGGGAGGGATGTGACCTGACGTACCCCGGGCCGGCGGTGAGTCTCACGGCGCTCTGCACTCATGCATGTGCACATTTAGGAGTCATTTTCAAAGCTTTGTTTGTGCGCCACATAAAACATTAAGCTACTTTATTCCTCACACTGATTCACGGAGCAGTTAAAGAGATTCAGCTAGTCTTTTGCTTGTACTTAATGGGTATTGATGTATCCATCTGTGTTTCCTCCCCGCTGGTTTACCTCACATCTCTCCCCCCTCTCTCTCCTTCCCTGTTAAACATTCAATCATCTGAACTCGCACATCTCTCCTCGTCTCTCTTGACTCACGTCTCTCTTCGCTGGGTTTCCATCCCTCCCCCATTTTGCCTTTCTCACCCTTCGTAACTCTCTTGTTTCCTCTTCCACAGCTCTCGTCAGCGCTGATGTTTGATGCGGTGCATGTGGTGGTGGGGGCCGTGAGGGAATTGAACCGCAGTCAGGAAATTGGAGTGAAGCCGCTCAGCTGCTCCTCGCCTCAGATCTGGCAACACGGGACCAGTCTGATGAACTACCTGCGCATGGTAATCGCTCGATGAGTTGTAACACCATCTGCAGATTCACAAATTCATACGCATGCACACAATTACATCATGAGAAACATGGGTAAGAAAGGAGCACATGTAGTGAGTCTTAGTTCAATGCAATTACATTTGTTTTTAGATGTCCACATTTTGAAATGTTCGAAAATAGTGAAAATACCTTTTGATATTTTCATGTCTTTCAAAATGTAATTGCAAGTATTTTGATAATTTATTCATTTTGAGTCATTTTTCAAACAAAAAAGCCAAATCTGCTGGTTCTAGATTCTAAAATGGTATGTGATAGTAAACAATATTGGTTAAAGCAAAACTTTTGAAAAACCTTGGAGTCCAAAAGAATTGTGATGGTATTTTTAACGACATTTTTATACATTTAACCTGTTAAGCCCGAGAGGACCCTAATCCGGTTCCTGCGGGTAGTCTTTTCACGAAACTGTGTCTCAGGGCTTCTTAATATTTAAAAACCTATTCACCACTCATTCACCAATGGGTAATGTTTAGATGGATTTTAGGAACTTCCCCTCGATTCCATTGGCTCTAACGGTTAAAAAGAGATGTCAATCATCAAAATCGACCAATGGGTTCCAGAGATATGGAAAATCCACCCAAATGACCCCAGAAGTGGTTTTTTTTCTCTAAATCTCTCTAAAAAGGTCAAATTTCACTTGTTTTGCATCAATCTTGATACAGGGTACTTATTATATGTTATAGTTTGGATTCCTAAAGCTTTTAGTATCCATCCCATCATTCAAAGGTGGTTTTCACTATAAGTAATGTTTTTTTTGTTGGACGGACACTATAATTTACATTGTTTTACTATGTTCAATCTGAATTTACTTTAAAATAAAAAACATCTATATTGATTCTGACACTTCTACATCCAACTCACAGGTTTATCATTACTTTGAGAAAAAAGATTATTAATTTACCCCTTTTAGAAGTGAAGATATAGTCATTTGTTCTGGGCATGTCATTTTCGAGCCTGAGACCTGAAAAACAGGCTCGTGGCTTAACAGGTTAATAGAAAAGCCAATTGATTGCTTTCTGTAAATAAAAATGCAGATTAGTTGGTAATAAGGGTAATCATTTCCTTATCATCATCAGCAGCAAACACAAATATGTTTATATGACAGTGATATAAATCAGAGAAATACATCTGTACATCAACGAACTAGCAAATATTTTGACATTTTTACTTGAAAAATCACGCAAACCATTTTCCCCAATCAGAGCTGTGGTGGATTAATGATCTCTTAATTGACTTTATCATTATTCACTTCAGTACAGCTTCATTCTGTGTCATCACACGTTGTATGTAACCTCTGTCTCTTGTTACTGTTTGTCATCTCCCGTCACCGGTCGTCTTGTGCACTCGTCTCATTGACTACCTGTTGTCAAGGCAGCCCGAAACCCATCTCTCACTGCCTCCATCCCATCGCCTGACATCTGCCTTTGTTAGTCAACATCACGATGTGCTCCGTCTTCAGCGCCGTGCCATTCATCACAGATCTCGCTAACAGTGCCAGCACCTGGGTTCTGGAGAGGAGAGTCTGTGAGGTGGCGTTCTGAGTCTTATTAGGGAGCTGTTGACTCTCTCTCTGAGCCTCGCTCACTCACTCTCTCCTAGTTGAGCCAAAACTGATCACCCCTGTCTGCTGCATCCTCACACACTTCCTCTGTCTCTATAGCGCCTTCTTGTTTCTCACCCTCTCTTTTCGCTGTAGATAGCACCTGTCGGCCTAATCGTGATAGATAGTGGGAAGGAAAATATTTGGCTGTGTAAAGAAGATTGCCTGTTTCTTTTCCAGCATTTATTCTTATTGTTTCTACTAGGGCTGCAGGATTTGGAAAACTGTGAATATTTTTGACGTATATTGCAATTGCGATATAGGGACTTTCTTTGCAGCATTACAATAATTAATTCAGAATGATATTTTCACATATTTTGCCTACTACTACTATGAGAATATTGCACGAGTATATATTTGATTAATAGTGCAACCATAGTTTCTATCGTAGACATTTATCACAAGTCTCATTTCATATATATTTCACTGTAACTTTCTGTCTACGGTTGCATTTCTCACAGTTTAAATTCACGCCAAGCTACTAAATGTTCTCAGACAGAAGCTTTGACCATTGTCAGGTGATTATCATATGGATCTTAGGTTTGTAATAGGTTTTGTAATTCAGTCACTTTTTTAAAACAATTTTTCTTTTTGTATTACTTTTAATATTGTATATTTTAATATTGTTTTAATATTGTTTGCTTATCTGTATTATTGTGTTGCATTGTTGGAGAAGCCTGTGACCTAAGATTTTCAACGACATAATTACTCTGTAGATGAATGAATGAAAACTTTATTACGGACTCAGGGTCCAGATAAAAGACAAGGCATTACATATAATAAATTACATACACAGCATAAAAATAATTCATCGTTTAAGAATAATTTAAATCAGTGTCCTACAAAGAGACAACTATACCAATGTCTTCACAGCTGCGTTTGGTAGCGTGTAGTACTAAACCTTATGTTCGATAAGGCCAAGAGGATTTCATTATCAGAGTCATTAAGCCGGCAAATACATTTATACATGAGATTTCTTAAAACAGCTTGTAGAGTATTGACTCCTGCAGCCACAAGCATTTCACTTGCACTACCATCGAGATCTCTTCAGCAATATTCTCATGGCATCATTATAAGCTACTTGAAGTTTCCGTAAACTTGCTTTTCTGTAGTTTGACCACAAATGTGCAGTGTATGTAGCTATGTTAGTTTGACAATAAAGAACCTTGAACCTATAACCAACATTTCAATAGCCCTGTAATGTAAATTCCCTAGATGAGACCTTCCCCTTTCCTTTGTCTTTCTCCTGTATTAAGTGCTTGTTTTAAAAGGGTTCACATTTCTTTAGCACACATTGATGCAGGGTTATCTGGCCATATTTATTAAATAACACAACTTTGGTTTAAACTTGTAGATGTGTTCTTTCCTTACCAGAAGGTGATTAAGTGTGGACTACAGTTTCCATTCTCTGTTTTAATCCTCCAATCTTTCTTTCTCCTCTTTTCTCCCGTCCTCTTTCGTGCTTTCTTGCCTCGCTCTTTCCGTGGGCCAGGTGGAGTACGATGGTCTGACAGGGCGCGTGGAGTTCAACAGCAAAGGGCAGAGGACCAACTACACCCTGCGGATCCTGGAGAAGCACCGAGGAGGCCACAAAGAGGTCAGGAGTCACCTATTATCATGCGGCAGAGGTTATGCTTCCCCCAGGCTTTGGGTTAGCTACAGGTCACCCGTGTGAATCCACTGAGCCGGAGGCGCTGTTTAACACGGAGGTCAGCCTCATCGCAGGCTCCCCTGATAGTAGCCAAACATTTGTGAAGTCACTGTGATGTGTGGCACCTGTCGGCTCTGCAGTTTAACCTGCCATCCGATGTGCGTCATGTTGTAGCTGCAGATACGTGACAACTGTTTTAAAGCAGTTGTTTAGTATTTAAGTTTTGTTTTCAGTCTTATTAATGTGTTCTAGTTGACCCTATGCCAAGTGCTCTGTTTCTTGTTTGTTTCTTGCATGTTGACTTGATGTTTTCTGATTTCAAAACATACACAAATTACATTTTCATTATGGTTGGTTTATTTTCTTCCCGTGCCTACAAACTATGACATTCATTCGTAGGAATCAGCGTTGGTAATTGGCCTCAAGCTCAGAGCAGAGTGGAGTTGTAGATATTTCTACATCTCTCCCCATCTAATACTATGTACTATTCATATGGAGGCTTAAAGGAGCTGTGACAGCGCTATTCTTCAGTAAGGAAATGTCCCTTAGTTGAAAGGATCTTTTATTTTCTTGATCCTTTGTATACATTGTTATCGTACATATACATACTGTATACATCAAGGATGTCAAATATCATTTGCATTGAGTTGCATTGGGAACAATAAACTATATTTATATCTACAGCCTTGCAGAGAAACTGCCGCACTGTGATCATATTCCAAAAGGTCTGACCTTAACTTGTATCAACATTTTGTAACTACAGAGATTCTGAAAGAGGAGTTTTCTGTGCACTTCCATACAATCTGAGTTTTAAACCCACCCCTGGCCAGCTGGGGGAGGGATGGAAAGGAACATTTTAAAGTCAATAGCTTTCTTATATATAAATGCCGGCAAAGAAAACCTTGAAGCCTCCAGTGCAGAGCGGACTGGAAACACAGACAGGAGAGTTTGCATTAGCAGGGTGGAAGTTTTGACAGCAAACACGGTGGTGTGCAGTCTTTGAATGTAAGCTGGACCCTGGAGCTTCTTTCCACCATCTACCAAAAAAAAACCTCACTTCATTTTATTCTTTGTTTCACAACCACTGACACGGTGTCAGCCACTGCCAGTTACAAGCTCACATCTTACTCAGGTTCAATAACAAAGTGCACACATATTATTTGAATAATTACTCATTTCCAGCTCAGCACCTGTCCTCTTTTTGTGACAAGATAAGAAATAACATAAAAGATTACACCTACAGTACCATTGTGATGATTCTGCTAGTTTCTGTGTTTAGTGCAGACTTCTCTGAAGCTGGGTCTGGCTGAGGCTCAAACATACGGATGAATGTCTCTGATGTTTTCTCTAGCCATCTTGGTGCACGCTGCTCTTCTACCAGTCAGCCTAACACGAGCAGCAGTTGTGGGCGGGGCGCCAAGCCTGTGATATAGATCCAGGATTTTCAAATGAGTAAGAAAGAGTAGATGTGCTTCCAGGCCCTTTTCAGGGTTTAACTTTTTTATGGGAAGGACCAAATCATCAATATAAATCATAGTAGAGTATTTGTATGGAGTTAAACACGTCTATAGATTCAAAACTACACATTTTGGGGACATAATTTTCTAATTTTCAGGTTCATATTTGTACTTAATGCCTCTACTGTGACATGTTAACATGCATTAATGTTCAAAAAGCTCTATATTCTTCTCATACTGCCTGTGCTGCAGCTCCTCTTCTCACCCTCTGTCTGAAACCAGAGCCCAGTCTGCTCTGATTGGTTAGCTGGCCGGCTCTGTTGTGATTGGTCAACCTCTTACGTCCCGTCCACACAGCGGCGTGCGTTGAAGCTTGCCGGCGGGCGTGTCTGAAACTCGACCAACAACCAATCACATGAATCTCCCGCCCCTGACACACAAGCAGCGGTTTGATTGGCTAGAGCTTGTACTGGCATATGATTCGAATGGCTGACGCTTCTGCCGAGGCGTCAAAAGTTGAACATTGCTCAACTTTTGCAGCGAGCCACGCCAGCAACGCTCCGCGTCGCTTCCCACAATGCAGTTCGGCGAAAAGTGACGTCACCCCATTCAAAGTGAATGGTGAAGCTTTCAACGCACGCCGCTGTGTGGACGGGCCGTTAGAGATGTCCTACCCCGTGGCTTATCCCGTACAATGTGTCGGAGCGCTATCCATTAGCAGCGCGAGTGTGACATAGTGATGTCATTATGTTACTGAAGTAAACAAAGGAGTCTAATGGAGGTATTTCAGGCAGGCGGGAGTCTATGGGAGAGAAACTTTTGGATGTAAGCCTTTGCAGACCATTTACAAACCTATATAACACACTACATGAATGTGAAAACAACAGTGGCAATGACAGGATAATGGTAAACATTAAAACATAGTCTAACAATAACCCAATTAGTGAAGAGGCATAAATGTACTCAGCATTGTTGGTTACAAAGCACAATCAATTTTTTTATAATAGCCACCTACTCGTACCAGACCAATTAAGGCTCGAGCAGCAAACCACCATGTGTTTTCTTGCTCAAGGCTTCGACCTTTCATTAGTTAAAGGAAAAAAAATCCTCTTCATTACATTTCCTGGACCAGATCTCCCCTGTCAGTCTGTGCACGTCATCTATTTGATGTACTAGTTACATGCCACGACGCATCTGTTAAGGGTAGTTGGTCAATGTGGGGGACACAAATATAATGTCGGCAGACCCAACCAACGAGGTGTAAAGAACAATTTTAGGTGGCAATATTCTGTCTCTGCAGAGTCCTCCAGTGAGCATTAGGAAGAAAGTTGAGGGAAGATAGATATCAAAATGTATTTCAAAGTCAAGATTAAATGAGGCATAAGTATACACATCACTGCAGATCCAGACTGAGGGAATTACGCTGCGGTTCATTGACTGGAGGAAACACTTTCCCTTCACCTTCCCTTAATACGTTTTGCAGGGTTCTGCTATAGGCCAACTGCCTCCCATGCTAACACTAAATAGCACCTGATAACCATACTTAAAGCCAGACTTAAGAGTTGTAGGTACTAGTGGTAATTACCATTTTAACTCTGCCCACCTCTCTGCACAGCAGCACCCACACTGTAGGCAACGCAGTGATGGCTGACAGGAAAAATACTATTCTTAAATGTCAGGGCAGGATAAAGAGTGTAAAAGAAAAACTGTGATTCTGTCTGAGGAGTCATTACCTCTCCTCTGACCTATTGAAAAATGTACAGCAATATCTCCTAAAGACAGGTCTCTGAGCTGCGGTTCCACCCCTACACACCGGTTAGGTCGTAATCACACACTTATGTACCTTAGCGACTTTACTGTCACCATAAAAGGGAAATATGTGAGCTGTTTTTTCATGCAATTTAAGAAAGGTGTTAGTGGGATAATAGACATGGCAATGAAACTCCCGTTCATGAATGCTTTTTATATTTTGCCATCTTCTCCCAGATCATTGCTCTGCCTGTAATAGTAGGGATTTGCTTTTTTCGCATGGTACTAGTACAGTTTGACTCCAATGGGGGGGATTAAGTCAATATGCGTATACAGTATGCAACGATATGGATACAAAAGCATTGAATAAAATATACAACATTCAAAGGTGCTTATAAAAAAGACCAATAGTGCTAAGGACTACTGAAATACTTATTTTCTTCACATGGTGTGTATCCGTCTACTACAGTAACAGGGTTGCAGTTTAGTTAGAGCTAAAAGAGGACATATTATACACATTTTCAGGTTCATATTTGTATGTTTTGCCTCTACTGTGAACTGTTTAAATGCTTTAATGTTCAAAAAGCTATTTATTTTTCTCATACTGCCTCTTTTCACCCTCTGTCTGAAACCAGAGCCCAGTCTGCTCTGATTGGTTAGCTGGCCGGCTCTGTTGTGATTGGTCAACCGCTTAGATATTGTCCCGCCCCTTAGCCGATCACGTACAATGTGTTGGAGGGGCCAATAGCCGCTAGCCAATAGAAGCGCAAGAATTACATAGTGATGTCATTGTGTTACCAAAGTAAACAAAGGAGTCCAATCCAGGGCCCTTTCTCATTTCTCGAACTCCCCTCCTCGACTCCCCTCCTCGACTCCTATCCTCGATACTTAGTCCTGCCCACAGGAGATGCGAGCGGAGGAGCCAAGGAGGGGAGCCGAGGAGAGAGGAGGGGAAGCAGCAGGCGCTTAGAGAAATGAGAACTCCTCTCCTCTGAGCGGTCATTTTTAAAGAGACGTCCATTAATGATGACAGGAGGCACAGCAGCCCTCTGTCTGATGGACAGATGTGTTCATGACGACTTATATTTACTTTGATTCATTCACAGTGCGGTATAATGAGACAATAACAGGCTACACACACACACACACACACACACACACA
>CALSBZ010039552.1:966-15705 GCA_943591055.1 Gobionotothen gibberifrons | reverse complement strand
CCGCCCGAACACAAACTGGAAGCTGATTCCACAAATGTGGAGCTTGAGTTATACAAAGGGTTAGGAGGGTTAAATTAAAAATGTATCGCAATTACTAGTTACCAATGCAATCAGTAACCTAATCTGAGTATCAAAATATAAAAGTAACCTGATTACTTTTGGATTACCTCAATATCCAATGTAAGACAACAGAACAATGTGACCTTAGAAAAGTAGAAAGAAAGATATAAAAAAGGATTTGATTGAAAGGAAAACCTGTCTTTCATTCAGCATATTCAGGCAGTAGCCCACACCAACAATGAAACACATGACACTACAGTTTAAAAAAGCAGAAATCAAATCTGAGCCGACAGAAAATGCTCCGTTTTAGTTTAACACACACAGTTAAGATCACACACACTATTTTATGAACGTATAGGTTCACCTGCTGAATTAGAAACAGAACAAATGAAGTGGAAACCATGAAGCAGATTCAGGCAGTATAGATTCACTCTTAAAGTATTCGAACAGTACAGTTTACAGAGAAGACATACAGTAATCTGATTACACTGTATTTATGGCCCTGTACGGGAAAACAGTTACCTTTTCTCTTAAAGATATAGCGCCATATTGCAGTATCAGATCAGTATAGAAAGTGATAACAGGATGGAAGCCTGCCTGCAGCATGTTTCGATTCAGAGACTCACTGAGTGGTTATCCTGCCACCTGCTGCGTGCTGTAATCCCTGCTATCATTCAGCGCTGCAGGACATTCACATTGGTGTCATTTCTATATATTTCAATATGTCCAAAACTCAGCTGCCCGCTTGCTCCCCTCCACCCGACGCGCCGACGCTCCGACGCTCCGACGCTCCGACCACATCACCCCTATCCTCCATGACCTCCACCGGCTCCCCATCAAACACCGCATTCACTTTAAAATATTACTTTTCACTTTCAACCCCCCCCCCCCCTACCTCTGTGACCTCATCCAACGACACACCCCCACCCGTCGCCTCAGGTCTGCTGAAGCTAACCTACTGCAGACCATCAGGACAACGCTCCGGACCTGGGGTGACAGGGCCTTCGCAGCAGCCTCCCCCACACTCTGGAACTCCCTCCCCAGCCACTACAGATCCGCCAACACTCTCACGTCGTTCAAACACTCCCTCAAAAGTCACCTTTTCACTCTTGCCTTCAACTCCTAATCAACTAACCCCTCGCCCTTATTCCTCCTAGCTTAGCACTCTCTACTTTTGTTGTTATTTTGTTTTTTCTTGCTTGTAAGCGCTTTGAGCACCAGGAAAAGCGCTTTATAAATGTAATGTATTATTATTACTATTATTATTATTATTATTATTATTATTTCAATGACAGTCACTGGATAAATTAGCAGACAGGAGTTCCGACCATTTTTTCCACACACTTCAAGCTGGTCGATTAAATGGCTGTCAGCAGAAGTAAACAGTTGAGGTGGTTTGGTTTGGCTCAGCAGGCCGGTATCGTACGTTGGTAAGCTGGATCAATGGAGGGAAGTTCAACATTTTCAGGCAGCAATCAATCAATCACATTTGACACCCTCTGTCCTTTGACCCCATAGCATGACAACTGGACTCTAAATCACACTGTACATTTCATATTTATACCCAATCTTATATTTTATATTCCATTACTCACATACTTATGTATATATCATATATTGCTTTATATTTGGTCACTGCACATTTGTAATTCAACATTATAACCTTGAGCAGAACTGCCAATATGTTATTGCTATTGAGATGTTGACATTTAAAAATGTTTATTTCTAGTCTTTTAATTTTATTTGACAATGCCATGTCTGCAACACAAACATTTCCCAACTTGGGATCAATAAAGTACTTCTTATTTGATCTTATCTTAAACTCCCAAAGAAACGGCACAATTAACGGGGAAACATTTAATATAACTTCGGGGGGAGCAGCAGAAATGATCATGATATAATTTATAATATAAAACAATATGTGAAGGCAGGGGTTGTGCCATGTGCAAATACTCGCAAAGACAGAATGATATTGTGCCATTAAACCGACTTCTCCACAGCGTCAGATCAAAAAGCAGGATGATAAACTATTTGCAGATTGGGAAAACCGGATGTTTTTTGATCCTCGTTCTCTTCAAACAAACATTGGTTAATCCCTGGAATCAAAAGTTACAAAGAAACACATTGTGGGTACGAACATAAATAAGAACAAATGTGTTCGTACATCGCTTCCTGAATGAGGCTCATTGTGTGTAATGTGAAAGAAGACACTTGAGTCACTTGATTCTTCAGTTAACCTCAGCTCAACTCTTTATCCTATTTCACATCATCTTGTTTTGTTCAACACACAAATGTAAGAGTTTGGATCAGTCTATGTGTCCTCTGCAACGTGGTTTCAAGCCACAGCAGGCAGGCAGTATATCGACTCTGATACGTTTGTTTGGTTGGACTGTTTTGAACCCCACAGAGAGGCGAAGTCCCTCCCCTTCCGGGGGGGCTCCATGGGACCCTATTTCGGAAGAATTATGCATTGAAGTCAATGGAGAGAGAAAGATTATCTTTCGATCCTGTTTGAATTGTGCCACGAATTACACATATGATGTTTGTCAATTTAAAAGATAATTTTGCAAGTAAAAAAATAACAATGTGTCGTAAAACTGTGAAGTAACACTTAGTTTTTTGTGAAACGCTCAATGAACTACATCTCCCGTCTCGCACCACACACCAAGACGGCCGTCACGTTGGCACATTTCACTTCTTTCTTTCAGAATGAGGTGAAAAGTATTAAAAGAGGTGAAAATCACTCCAAGTCTGGGCATGTTGAGAGCTGTACATACACACAAGGGGAGTTAGTCGGTTCGTAAGAGCCAGCATGCGGGACCGGGATTCTGGGATTTGTAGTCTTTCTAGTTGCGTATTTTTCATAATCTTATATTTCAACAGTTTTACGAAAAACTGTGACTTTTTTGACATGGAAATTATTATTTAAGATTGACAAACATCATATGTGTAATTCGTGGCACAATTCAAACGGGATCGAAAGATAATCTTTCTCTCTCCATTGACTTCAATGCAAACTTTTTCAGAAATAAGGTCCCATGGGGCGGAAGTAGATGGGCGGGACTTCGCCTCTCAATTGATGGCATTTTGGCCGTCGCCATCTTGTTTTTGTGTGGAGTAGAGTACAGCTTAAAGATAGGGTAGGTAATTCACTTCAGAAACACTTTTTGTTATATTCCATGGAATGCTCTTAACATCCCGATAGCAATGAATACATTAAATGCTTTGACATAAATATATACAAATATTTCATCTGTGGAAGCCGTAGTGCTGTAAAAAGCACGACCAATCATCTGAGCCGGCCCGGCTAAAGTAACTGGATGGCCTACCTGCCTGTCAGCCTTCCATCTTGTGCACAAACTTATCTCGTGCCCTCATTGGTCATGTGCGCGTTCGTGTGTGTTGGAGGAGGGGCTCTGTAAGGAAGTCTGAAGGAAGGGGCAGATTTTTTTCGGCTGCGTACTTTCAAATTCTAGCGCACTCGAGCTGGTTTCTCCATTCTCACCTACCATACCTTTAAGAGATGAACTACACATTAACCAAAATGTAAAATATTAACTTTCATGAACTGAACACACAACAGTTGACTGGGAACATCATTTACAAAATGAATTTGTATTTGTTATAATCTATTGAGACTATGAAGTCTTTGGGAAAATGTACTGAAGTTATACATCAAGCCTGCCGCTTTTAAATTGTAAATTGTAAAATGGTGGTGGAATTTGTTCAAATTAAAACTTTCTCACACTTTTTTATGAACCGAGCTTTTACTGTAACTCCCATTCTGTCCTCATATGTGAAGTAGCTGTGTTATATTCAGCAAGCCTCTCGTAAACAACAAAGGAAATTATTTCATTTTTTTATTTTGCAATTAAGAAAATAGCATATCTGCTAATCCAAAAAATAGAAAAAGCCTGCAATATGCTACAGTGGTAAATTGGGTTATTTTTTCATCGACCTCTGTACATCCGACTTCTTTTTGCAAACAGTGAAGTTGCCCAACTTGAAAATACAAATATTGCATTTGATCTGCAGTAGCCTCACTTTTCAAACCTTTAAGTTGCCGCTTGTTAAAATGCAAACAGTTTTTACTTTTTCACACGTTTATATGAACCCAGCTATCAGTTATGTTCAGTCGACATCTCTCAAATAACAACTAAGGGAAAGGATTTTATTTTTGTTTTTTGCAAAAAGAAAAATAGTACATCTGGTGTTCTGAAAAAAAAGAAAATGAAGCCTGTGTTACCCCAGAGTGAGAAGAAGGGTAATCGTCTCAGTCTTCTATGCAATCTGAATTATTTTTGCACAGGGTGAAATTGCCGTGCTGGATCTTTGAGACTTTGATTTGCTTCTCTTCAGATCTGAAGGTTGAAGCTTATTTGTTAAAAACTGCTTTTACCTTCTCACACTTTTGTATTTTCATCAAGCATCTCTCATATCTATTCTATTTGTATTTACTTGCACTATTTGATCCGTTTATTGTGTTGCACTGTTGGAGGCGGAGCCTGTGACCTAAGCTTTTCATCGACATAACTACACTAGCTATGAACGAATGACAATAAAAGCCTTGCATCTTGAAATAACAACAAAAGGGAAAGGATTTCATTTTTTGCTTTTTTATTTTTGCAAATAGGAAAATAGCATATCTGGTATTCCAAAAATAAAATGAAAATAAAGCCTGTGTTAAACCAGATAAACAGGCATGACAGACAGAAGGGAGACAGAGAGACTGACAGAGAGACTGACAGAGACACGTAGCGATAGATAGAGAGAGAGCATTGGATGATGATTAGGGAACACAGGTCTGGATGTAGGTCAGTAGAAGCTGCCTGGGGAGGCTCAGACACAAAGACAGCATCGGTTCAGACAGATAAACACGTCTGCCCGTCTGTCTGCCTTCAATGGGGTTCCTACCTTACTAAGCATGGCTTGTTTATCACAGGAGTGAACCATAATGTATCCATTATGCTAAGATACAGAGATATGGAGGAAGTGTAAATGTACACCGCTACATGCAGGGAGTGCTCTGCTTTCGAGTTGATCCAAAAGCCCCTAAAAATGAAAGTTAGGTTAGCCTACATTTTGTAGCAGTGAGTGTCAGTTATGTGAAGCGTAATGAATACAGTCTCTTCGTGTGAAGCACTGGTAGCTTTACAAGCATCGATGTGTTTGAAAGAACACATGATAATAGTGACACAGTTCCTTAGAAAATATTAATAATCTTTTTTTGGCATTTTACCGTTCGTTCCAAAAAGGTATACATGTTATGGAACTGCCATAAGAACTGTTTTTCTCCCTTTCCACGAACACAAGTGCACTTGAGACTCAGCTTGATGTGTGTGTGAATGGGACTCCAAATCCCAGACCAATATCAGTCTGACATTCCACAGATTGATCACGCTACAATCAAACTCACATAGAAATACCAAAAACCCCTCTCTCCGGAAACACATTTGAATAGCTTAATGCACTGATTGAAAAATCCTCATCGATTAAAAAAAACACATCTATATATAAAGGCTACAAGCTGTACATGTTATCTTTGTCCTTTATGTTACGCTACACATATGTATGAGTATGCTAATACAGATGATTAAGTAGATGTTAGCTGCCTATCCAGCTGTTTAAACTATTAGCTTTTCTTGCTACTATAACCAACATACATGTATTACAGTGACTGTTTCGCCTCACTTTTGCACCGTTGAGCCAAAACATAACAGTAGTAGTAGTAGTTGTTGTGATTGGCCAGACAGAAGTCGGCAGCACAATGGTTGCAAGAGAATTTCCCAGAACAAAAGAGCTTAAAAACTGTCGTGGGTGTCGTTTTCACGCTCTAGCTGGGCCAGAACAGGGTTTTCTGGTTTGTCAACTCCCCAGTTTCCCAATCACAGTCAAATAAGAGCAGTCGTATGATGACCGTAGGATCAAGTGAGGTGGTTTTGTGATATGTACAAAGGCATCAATAGAGATTAGAGTGAACCGGGGGCTGAGAGAGAAAAGGCATACGGGGTCAAACGAGGTGGATTATGATTGGACAAGTGCAACGAAGGCCAGGATGGGAAGTTTTCTCAGTTTGGCCAAAATGTAAATCTGACGATGTCTCCTAATATCAAGAGTTCATTCAGCGTGAAAGCGTTTAGGGGAGATCAGAATTTCACCCTCATGTGATGGCCGTCACGCTCTGCCACTTTAACGTATGATGAGACACATGAACATTAAAATGTCCTTTCAACAGCGTATAAAAATGGAAGCTTAATCCATGGACCCTGAAGTTTGGCTTCGAGGAAGAATTATAGAGTTACTCCTATTGCTTGTTACTTCTTGAACAGCAGATAGTAGGTTAGCTTGAGTGGTTTGCAAGAGGGGCCCCTGTAACAACGGTCTCCACTTTCAGATGGGGGTTTCCTGAGGAGAATCAGATGCTCAGAAGGAGGGGGGGGGGGGGGAGAAAGCCAAATAGGAGGAGGGGAAGAAACAGCTCTCACAATTCTTTTAAAAGTTCTGCTTGTGAAGCGCCAAAAAAATATCCTGAGGGAGACCCGGACCCCCCTCCTCCAGGGTGTTTAGGCTAAAGAGCGGCGTCACATGGTGGCCTTGAGGATCCTGCCGGGTCTGGAGCTGCGGTGGACCTTGGTGTGTTTGGACAGGTGGTCGCTGCGGGCAAACTTCTTCTCGCAGAGGGAGCACTCGTATGGCTTGATGCCGGAGTGAGAGCGGCGGTGGCGGGAAAGTTCGTCAGATCGGGAAAACCTGGAGACAAAAGAGCGGGAAGGTGGAGTAAGGAACACCGTGACGGAAAAGATACTCCACATTTTTGTCCGAATTAGCCAACTGTCAAAGTCAACTTTATTGTCAATCTTCCAGCTTGTGTGCACAGACAGAGAGACCGTTTCCCACAAGCCTGAATACAAATATATATATACCTATATATACACAATCAAAGACACATGTATACATATGCCTAGCTTAGTAATCTATGATCAGTGTTTCCCATACATTGATTTATTTGTGGGCGGTCCGCCACAAATAAATATCGTCCGCCACAAATGGATCTCGTAAAAAAATTAATAATAATTTCTTGTTGGTTTTCTTTATTGCAAAAAAAAGAATAATGTGGTGGTCTAATGCAGGGGTTCCCAAACTTTTTCTGTCAGGGCCCCCCCTTTGGAGAAAAAAAAAAGTCGGGGCCTCCCCAACACAAATAGTCAGGCTCAGTGGCGGCGCCAGATATTTATTTTGGGGTGCTGCGGGGTAGCTTGACGTTTCATAGAGGGTGCTCAAACATTTAAGGTTTCCCATTAATGTCATATAGTATTTCATACCTGTTTTTCATTTATTCTCTTATTTTTTTATAACTATAATGATCATATAAACGTGTGCCTCGGAAATAATTGTTTACATTAATGGTGACCAAAACATTTGAGACCCACTGAGATAACTTAGACTAAAGTTAACTATCTAAACACTCAGAGAGTCCTTTAGTTCACGGAGTCTCTCAGTCTGCCAGGAGAGGACTCTCCTCCACTTTGTTGTTGAAAAAACTCTTTATATCCGTTAGTAGAGATGTCCCGATCCGATTTTCAAAAGATCGGAATCGGGGGGGGGAAAATCGGGGATCGGGAATTTTTTTTTTTAAATTGTATTTAATGTTACAAAACTAAAATGACCATGTTCAAGTTCAATGCATGTGTTGCTTCTTTGGGGCTTGTTTTCATAGACCTCGTTGCTTATTTCTCTCAAATCTGGCAACAGAGTGGGCGCAGTGTCTAATAGTAGCAGTAAGCTAACGAGTACTGATAAGCTTTATTTTGTTTTGATCCAATGCTGCACAACTGAACTGATCCAATGCTGCTGTGAAAAGAAGAAGCTATATCCATGTTGGATAGAATGGGTAGTTGGGTCCTGTCATTTAAATAAAAAAATAACCTTAAGGGACAACTTGAATGCTTTTTTCCTTTTTTTCTCTTAATGCATTGCATAAAGATCGGATCGGGAAAAATCGGTATCGGCAAATTGTCAAAATCAAATGATCGGAATCGGATCGGGAGCAAAAAAAGGTGATCGGGACATCCCTATCCGTTAGCGTAGCTCGCTAGCACCAGAAGCTAACAACTACGATCTCCGGTACCGGTGCGCTCTCTCTCTCTCTCTCTCTCTCTCTCTCTCTCTCTCTCGCTCGTGCACGCACACAAAATGGCTCGTTCCATACACACACACACAGAGCCAAGCTTTAATGAAACACAGAGACCCAGACGTAATAGTACTGTATCATATTATTTTCGAATCAATACTTTTTGAAATTATGATGTTTAATTTTTTTAATCTTTTATTTTTAATTTTTTTTTAAGAACCATTTTTCTGGGGGGCGGTTCTGGCTTTTAAGACTCATCCCTGCATCATTATATTGCAGCCCGTTGCTAAAACCAATGGAATACAAAATTGGTAAACTTGGGTGTATTTTTGTAATCTTGATCTTAAGTCTTTTTTTACTGTATTTTTTCAGTTTTGCTTTTATTTAATACATTTTTTTATTTTAACCTATTTTAATTTCTTCTCAGTTTACTTCAAGGAAATGTCATTAGGATCACTGTTGATGTTTTTATCTTGTTCTCTATTTATTTTAATATTGTTGTCATGAAAAGGCTCTCTAACTCCAACTTCCACACCAACACTATGGGCTATATAAATATCATTACAAAACACTCGCTGCTATACAACATGTGCAATATCATTACTATTAATAATGTTCTATGATAACGTGAAATTACGTGTCTGCCACTACGTTTTTTGCACACTGTTAATATTTACATAACTCTGGCACAACAATTTCCTTACCTCCAGCCGCAGTCGGGCCAGCTGCACGTGTACGGCTTCTCTCCCGTGTGCCGGCGGAAGTGAGCCTTCAGATGGCTGCTCTTGGTGTACATCTTCCCGCAGCCTGGGTGGGAGCACTTGTGGACCCTCTCTGTGGGGGGCAATCTGCTCACCCGGGGGGTCATGGCCTTCAACAGCTCAGTGCCCTGACCCCCAACCCCCCCCGCCGTCAGGCCCTTGATCTCTAGAGTCCTCATAGTGAAGGGCAAGGGGGCGATCCTCACGTACTTCTGGTCAGCTGACTTGTTGTCTCCGCTGTTCAGAGACAACAGGGTGGGGGTGGGGTTCAGCAGGGTGACATTTTGTCCTCTTGCACCCTGGAGGCCCATGACCAGATGAGTGAGCCAGATGCCGCTTTGGGCCCCCGGAGGAGAGCCAGCGGGGGTTGGAGATAGGGGCTGGAGCTGCAGAACCAACGGAGCACCAAGGAGCATTTGGGAGGAAGGGGAGGGGTTACGTTGAGCAGAAGGGGAGTGGTCTTCTGCGCTGATTTCCTCCTTTTTAAGGAAGCTTGAAGTGCAATGAGAAGCAACCTTCCCTTGGTCACGGCAAGTGTCTGAGGAGGCTTCGGGGGTCAAAGAAGTGGAGGATGGCGAGTCGCTGCATGGCAGAGGGGACGCTTCTTCTTTTGGAATGCGAAGAAGACCCTGGTCTTTTGGGACAAGAAGACCCTCTTTGACAAGTTCCATCTTTTCCCTCAAGAACTCCTCAATGTCTTCCAGCGTGGGAGAAAACGGGGAGGAGGGATGGAAAGGGAAATCTGGCAGCTTAGGCTCGTGGCTCGCAGGTTCCTCCTCATCGCCATCCTCCGCTCCTAGACAAGGCAAGGCACGTTTATTCACACAGCAGCTTTCAACACGAGGCCATTCAAAGTGCTTTACGCAAATGAAAGACATTAAGAAACATATTATAAAATGGCATTTAAAAGCAAAGACAATAAAACATGAATAACAAAGGTCAGGGTTCATACACTTTTTCACCAATGATTTTCAATGACTTCTCCATGACCTTTACCTAATTTTCCATGACCAAAGAAATTACTCTTTCTCAGCGTACCACTGACAATGGTTTATGTTAACATGGAACAGGAAAATAAGGTCTGCATATGAAACATGTTGAGCCTCTAAAACAAATCAAATAGCAGGCTTACTAGCTTCTACACGCTAAAGCAACTCAAATCTCTCACCAGCAAAATACCTCGACAGTTAAATGCCATTTTACGTTTCATTAAAGGAGGGGTAGGTAAGTTTGAGAAACCGGCTCGAGATACACTTTTTGTTATATTCCATGGAATGCTCTTAATATCCTGATAGCAATGAATATTCTAAGTGCTCTGACAAAAAATCCATACAAATATTTCATCTGTGGAAGCCGTAGTACTGTAAAAACTACGACCAATTATTTTAGCCCGGGCCGGTTGGTTGGCCGACCTGTCTGTCAGCCTTCAATCTCGTGCACACACACACTCGTGCTGACTGCACGAGTGTGCGCGTGCCGTCATTGGGCGTGTTTCCCGTGAGCTCAGTGAGCCGCTCAGTCAGTCGGCTCACTGAGCTCAGCTCCGCTGCAGGAGGACACGTTCACCATGGCAGAGTTTGCTTGAACATCGTCGACCGGTCGCAAAAGAAAAACTGTAATGGAGCAAATGATGAAGAAAAAGAAAGTGGAAACTAGGAGAAGTCAAACCAGAGTCAATATCGGAGTTGATTTTCAACTATGGCGACTATTTACGGAGCACACCGAGCTGATATGTAACGTTACCGGCGCAGCCTGCTCTCAGCTAGACGTAACATTTGTAATACATTTTCACAAAGCAAACATGCTAGCTTCAAACATATAAGCACTGACAATAACTGTGTTATACATTTGTTTTACATTCATTATCATGATCTTGTGCGCGTTCATGTGTGTTGGAGGAGGTGCTCTGTAGGAAGTCTGAAGGAAGGGGCGGATTCTTTTCGGTTGTGTACTTTTGAATTTTTGTGCACTCGAGCCGGTTTCTCAAACTTACCTACTGCTCCTTTAATATACGATACAGTATTTATTATCATTATAGTATTACTATTTCGGCGATTAGATAAAATATAAATTATATTTTATGCAACTTTAGTTACATTTCCATGACTTTTCCAAAACTTTGGGAAATATATTGTTTTCCAAAACTTTTCCAGGGCCTGGAATTTGCATTTTGAATTTCCATGACTTTTCCAGGTTTTTAATGACCGTAAGAACCCTGAAAGGTACATTAGTTACAGTGTGAGATACACACATCTGAAATGTTTCCGCCAGACCAGAGGGCTAAGAGTGCGAATTTTGAATTGAGCCGTCCCTTATAGATACTGTCTCTTTACGTTAGTGAGCCGGATCATTTGGCTCGGCTCTTCGGCTCCCAAGCGGCTCTTCATGTGACCACAGGTTACCACGGAGCCTCACTTTCGCCACTGCGAGGCTCCGGCGCTCGCAGCGCTCGCAGCTCACGCGCGTGCTCCACTAGCACCCGCCCCCTCCCCCGCTCATCGCGTCCTATGTCCTGTAGCAGGCACCGCCGATGCCGGAGAAACGATCAGCAATACTCCGAAAAGAATCCCACCAGACTCCTTTGCCCCTCCAACAGAGGGATGTCCTTTGTAGGTGCCATAACGCTACTTGTTCATTATTTCTATTATTATTATTCGTTTACGTCACCTTTATGTGTTTGTTGAGCACTTCCGGTAATTGTCACATGGGTGTGGTTTGGTTATATAAGTCACCTGTTTGATGTCAAGTGCACATGACAGAGGGTGAGCTTGTGCTGTCACTTTTTCTGTTGACCGTTTTGTCCATAGTTACTATGTTTTGATTTTGTTTATTAAATATTCTTAAAACGATATTGCTTCAACATGGACTTTCTTTTCGAAAACGCGTCACAGTTATAGCCAAGTTTAGCCTCTCGGCGACTCAAATGTAACTGGAGATTGAGCCGCCACAACCTTTTTCCTTTTCGTCATTTCAAGCGATAAAAACTCTCGATCTTCTCTCGAATTATAAAAATGTACGGACGGACGCCCTCGGCTCGAGCTCAGGGCGTCCCGAGCTGAATAAGGGCGTCACACGACGGCAAGACGCCCCCCCCTTACGGACACGCTGGGTCTGACTCTCAATCATGGCTAACTTTATAGCAGAAATAGTTTCCTTTGACCTCAATTTCTTTCTACTTTCTTTTGTAACGTATCCTTTAGTTATGTCAAGTGTTTCATGCTAAACGAACCCCCCTTTTGGAATTCTAATCTGCAGCCCAGTGTTCAGAGAACTCAACGCATCCCGGCCGTATGTGTGTAGCTTATAAAATGTATTTGCTCCCAGACGTTCGTGTGGCTTGCTAGTTTTGGACCCCGGACTTTAACCCCAACACACGTGACATCTCTAAGCGGTTGAGCAATACCTCCTAGAAAGATGTGCAGACTCATCTTCTCGTCATCATCATCATCATCTTCTTCCTCCTCCTCTTCCTCTCCTCGGTGCATCGCCCCCAGCTCCCCGGCGTCGGGGCTGTCGCAGGAGGCCGAGCTGCCCCCCTCGCTGTCTCCCAGGCCCAGGGAGAACAGGCTGCTGCTGCTGCTGTCCCTGAACAGGTCATTCTCCAAACTCAGCGTTCTGCTGCTGAGAGACACCATTGGTCCAAACGCAGACGAGAGGCTGCTGAGGACACACGGTCCAGAAGAGGGATCACGGAAACCTGCAAAGGCAACATAAAGATGACTTTTTTAATAACCAAGCAGAACGTAAAAGTGCACGAAGAGCTATTTACATCAATGGGGTCAAGTCAAGTTTATTTATATAGCCCAAAATCACAAGTCCTATTTGTCTCAGAGGGCTTCACGAGTCAACAAACACAATTGGTAATGTAAAACAATGTACAAACAACAAACGTATCTTACAGGATCAATGTGAAAATACCTATTTAAAAAGGAACATAGCACAATGACACAAATACAGTTAGAGTACAATAAATACAATTCCATAAAGCGAAGGGTCCATGAGGATGTATAAAAGGGGGTTTAAAACCAGTCTTAACTGTACGCTGTACTGAAAAGGAGTGTGTGGGAGAGAGGAACTTTGGGATTGTAGCCTCTGCAGACCATTTACATGCACTGAAAGCTATACAACACACTAGAGGGGAAACCCCCAAACGCCTCTTTAATGGAAATGTCTTGTAACTTTTTTCACCCACCGTTCACAACTTAACTTAGGTATTACATTATCAGTAAAAAATGTCATTAGAATATCAACACAGGACTTTTTCGATCACGGTATGGCAATTGTTATTACATTATTAGGTGTTATAATCTACATAAAAGTGGATTACAAAGGGTATATATTTTTAATAAGCAAAGCATTTTGCACTAAATGCTTTCTGAAGCTTGAAGCATGTAAACATGTCACAGTAAAAGGCACAAAATACTAATATGAACCTGAACATTAGCATATCATATGTGTCTTTAAGTTGAGGCATGTTTTGGTCAGGCCCAACTTTAAATTAGAAAATCCATTACATTTTCCCTCTAAAAGTACAATAATTAACTTCTTTTTTTATTTCTTAAAAGGATTACAAATATAAACTGCTATCTTCTATATAATTAAAAACATGTTTCAGTACTGGTCTAGTATAAATAGAACTGTAAAATGTATCACATATTGACAATTATGGAAAGTTGAATGGAAAAATGCAAAAACGGTATGCAAATTCTAAGTTAAGTCAGTTAGCCACCAGTGGTAGTTCACCTTCAGGTCTGCAGATATCAAATGTGGAACTACAGTCCAAACACACACGCTAACAGTGGTGAGAAATGCCCATTCGCCCAACAGGATGTGTGTTGCTGCTGTCAGATTGCAGGCACATGTTGCAGCAGGGCCTCACACACTTTACACAGAGCTGGGTAAACACGGCCCGCGCTGACTTGCCCATTAGTGTGTGAGTGTGTGAGTGTGAGTGTGTCGAGGGGAACTCATGACTCATGAGGATTGAAATCAGAAAACACCGCTCGATGACTATTTTTACCAGAAAGAGCGCTCGACAACATGGCAAACCGCCTGAATGCAAACTGCGCCCGCATAGGAATCCATGAGTCTCCGGTTCAAAAGATCTATGTATACTCCTCCTGTTCACCGAGCAGCATCCCGGATATGTGGCTCGACTTACCGTGAATTTACTGCAGTAACTCGGTGGAGAACGAGCCGCACCGTCGAAGGGGTTCTTCTATTTTCCGCCTTTCTGTTTTTCCTCCGTCGTGTTATTGTCGTAGCACGCTCACATCCCGTCCTTGCCACGGGTCCATGTTGGCATTCCTTTTTCCCAGCGTCACGTGACAAGCATTGCTGCACAACTCTGGAGGCACGGGTCCTGTTCCGCGGCGCTGATTGGCCGAGCGCGGCGGAGGCTCGCCCTAAAAGGACGGCTCTGATTGGCCGCCTCTCGATAAATTCAAGACTGCCATGTGTTGATGTAGAGATCACTGTACACAGCGACTAACTGCCATACAATATTGGAGACACCCATTGATGAGAAGATCTAATGAATTACGCTTTGAGGGACTTTATTCATATTCTTTGATTATTTTGTTTCTGTAATCTTTGTTTTATTCTGTGTATTGCCAGGTCCGTTTACACAAACAAGGAATTTGCTTTGGTGTTGCAAACATAAACACAACACAAGGAAATAAGCTGTAAGAGAAGATTAGAATTATAACAATTATTTAAAAAAAGATATTAAAATAAAATATAGAAAAACTATTAAACAAGAGAATACGAAAATATATATTTATCACA
>CALSBZ010039551.1:0-13497 GCA_943591055.1 Gobionotothen gibberifrons | reverse complement strand
CATTTATATTAAAGTATTCCGTGAGGCCTTCTAAACATGTTTTAAAATATAATTAGGGTTGTAGTTGAAGAGTTTGTACATTGCGTTGCCTGGCAACGCAATTGCGTTGCCTGGCAACGCAATTGCATAACGTCACGTCCGTTAATTCCACATCCACACAGTCTCTGATCCACACACATGGATTAACATCGATTTAATACATGAATGTAGCCTTTGTTTCTGATAAAAGAGGTGTCGACCAGCTAGGGCAACAAGAAAATCGGCGAAATCGAGTGTGAGGATTAAAAAATAAATTAAAAACATCTAATTTTGACAATAAAAACCGACCAATAGCCGCGATAGAGCCTTTCCTTGGCACTTCCGGGTATTTCTCCAATGGTTGGACCATGTTAACAATACCGTGTAACTGTCACGTTTGAAGGGACGAAACCGTGACATATTCACGTCTCCCAGCATGGTAAACCGTCACATGTTCACGTCTTGCCGTGATACCGGGTTGCTTACAATATGCCTTAGGCGTTGCGTTTGTGTGTCTGTTTTTCTGTTATCTCCCACGCACTAATAACAGCTCTCTGGCCCCGTACAGAAGCCAAGAGCGTAGGGCAAAGATATCATTGCCAACATAATAGACTTGTTTTACACTGTGTGTGATAGTGTGTGCAAATGTGTCTCTATTGCCTACAGATACAAGTAGTTTATCATTGATAGATTCATGCACCTGAAACCACCCGCTCCCGCTGCAAACACATACACTCACTTAACCATGCAATTACTCACCCACCCACACTTGAAGAAGGCATTACCATCATGGTCTTTTTGCCCTTCTAAGCAGTAGAGCTTCTTCATGAGTGAAGGATAGTCAACGGGAAGATGCAAACACGAGTGGATAGTCATTCTAATTTGAAGGTCCTGATAACTTAACTTTTATTTTACAAGTTTCCACATCAACTATTGCTTTATAATATCCTCGTCCAATCCGTGTTGCACTGCTCTGTCAGCTGAAAACCAGCCAAGTGATGTGCAAGCACACACATTTTATTAACCTGAACTAACTTTATGGCAAACGTTTTTGGGAAGGGAACAACCTATTGTAACAGGACCGGGCTGACAGAAGACACAACTGGTGGTGCAGCAATTAAATAATCAATGTTCCACTCAAAGGGCTTTATTTACCCAAACTCGAAATAAATTAAAGGTCCCATGTCATGCTTTTCCGTTTATTACCCGTCCCCTTGTGTGTTATGTAGTTTTTTCTGCATGTAAACGGTCTGCAGAGTCACAAACCCTCAAAGTACACCCTGTAGCGAGTACAACTCTAACACAGAAAATACCTGTCTATGCTGCCCCAGAACGCCTCGTTAACCCTTTTTCCATTTTTTTCTTCCCGAGTATAGTGACGTGACCATACCCAGGTCCAAATGGACCAATCCGTGGAGCTCCTCACACAGACACACTCCCTCAGCCTTATCTTTTCTCAGCTGCGGTACTCCGCAGAGTTTCGCTCATGTGTGTGTGCTCAGGCTGTGTCTCCGCGGTGTCTCGGTTTCTCGCAGACCCCACGCAGCAACCAGGAAACAACACCAGTAATCCAACTCAGACTGTCCGCTCCTCGTGCGGAGCAGCGAGCCCCGCAACGTCCCGCCAACACGACACCCAGACCCCACGCAGCATCTGTTTGTCATTACTGGTGTCCTTTACTGTTTGCTAACAAACACCATTGTAACACATAAACACACATCAGAGCACAGTGGGCTCATAGGGAGGGGGGGCAGGAGCTTCAACAAGGCGTGTAGGACAGAGAGTGAATACACATACTATACAGAGATGCTGTATTAGAAAGCCAATGGGATTTTGGAACATTGAACAATGTAAATCTATTCTAGTAGACCTCAACAATGGAATTATGATCAGTAGAAATGGCCATGACATGGGACCTGGCTATAGCTGGTCCGCTAACCAACTTACCGGCAAGGATCAGAAATGAACTTCCTGAGAGAATGGGAGTCTCCTGCTCTCTACATGTGCCCCCCCAAACTGAACTGCTCAGTCAGCTTTTGTCTACCTTGTTGTGGTTCTCCAAATACTACCAAATGGGAGAGAACGGTGAGAAATGTAGATGCCTCTGACTACCGTGCCTCCCAGCCCCTTACACTATAAATACAGTCCCTAAGCAAAGAACACATTTGTGATGCTAAATACGTTGGTTTCTTCTTTTCTAAGGCAAGTCAAAAACATCCTATTGAGATACATTTTCTCTAGTTTTTATTTGCATTGCATTTAATATAGGGGTTATCCAAAAGTAAAGGAAAATAATCAGGTTACATTATTTTGATACTCAGATTAGGTTACATACATCTTTTATTTAGTCTTACAGAAACAGAAATGCTTCATAAAATATTGACCAAATATATATAGCAGATGTCTTGTATAAATGCAACAATATCAAACATTAGTAGGTTTTTAAATATGCACATTCTGGCATTGGGTTTATCTCTCCCTTGCATAAAGTGTTTTTGTGTTTGTGTGTATGAGAGGGAGAGAGACAGTGACTCACTCATTTTTAAATGTCAGAGAGTTCACTAAGGTTAATGTATTGTCACATTTCATTTAAATTATTTATACAATTAATATATCTTTGCCCTTAAGACCAATGGGTGGTTAGCGGAGTGCTCGCTTGAAATCACCACGTCCACACTTAACACATGTTTCTTTTAAATGGCACAGGTCCAACCTGGACCAACTGATATCTCCTGAACTTCCCCACTCAATCTATCAAGACCCGAGCAGTTCTATTAGAAGTCCAAGGTAAGGCACGGGCCGGCGCATGTCGCTAAAAGGAATCCCTCGCCATATGAACTTTGACCCTTAGAAAGTAAAAGTGAAGAGGCACAACGTGTCAACTCCCTTAGGATAGGTCTGAGAAACAGGGGTAGGAAAATAGAAGTAAGAAACAGAGGAAGAGAGGGACAACGTGTCTACGTACATGCACTCTCCTAAAATAGTAAAAGAGAAACTGAAATGAAAAGGCACGCTTCCCCTTAGAATAGGGTGGAAATTATGAAAAGGGGACAGGGACACAAGTGAAGAGGGACAACAGTGAAGAGGCACGACGTGTCTAACCTCAACGTAATTGCACTCCCCAAAGGGAAAGAAAGTCAACAGTATAAGCAGAGGCACAACATGTCTACGTAAATAGAGAACCGCAGTGACGCGTCCTAAAACCCGGAAGTAAGTTAGCATTTTTACCACTTCCGGTTCCTTCGTCAAAAAGCAATGCATTTTCTCCATAGGGTTTTGGAAAATAGCTCGAAATAAGGTCTGTGGTTGACACAAATTTAAGAGATAAATCACGTTTTGTTCTACGACATTAAATACATCAGCAGTGACCCCACTGGTGATTTTTGAAGAGTTTACGTGTCTGAAAAACGATGGTTGTTACCGAGTGGCTGAATAGGACTACAGAAATGGTCGAGGCCGTTACACGTAAAGACTCCGCTAAGTTTGTTTCCCCCATAGACTTTCCCCCCGTGTTCTGCTTGAAACCAAGTACCTGCCTATCTTTAGTATCTTTAGTATCTTTAGTATCTTTAGTATCTTTAGTATCTGTATATCTATATATCTATATCTGACCATTAGAATCTGTATTTTTCGTTTTTAACACCGTAGTTTTACAAATTATAGAATAATTAATTACCAGTGTTTTCCAATTTGACTCGGCAGTTCGTTTCGTTTGCTCACGTTAGCTAAAGCTAGCGCTACTAGTTAGCTACGCAATGGTTTGTTGCTTTGCTCCGGGTTGCAGCCACAGGTCTTCGCATGATACGTGCTCGTTCTATCGTTTCCCGGCCAATGTTTTCCAAAGGAGAGTCTGGATTCGTGCCATGAGGTAAGCTGACGTTACATTTTTGTCCATGTCACGGTGAAATTTAAATGATGGGGAGTGACTGTATCGCCGTTTTAGAGATGGCGCTGCTGAAAAGACCGCAACATAAGTAAAGATAATGAATAAATCCTATTAAAACCTGTGTGGCTTATATGATAAGTCTAATTAGTACAAGCAGCATAACGTTTCACCATGTAACTAAAGATTGTAGTCAGGGAAATCAGTTTGACATATTGAACTAATAACAAATCTGGCAGGAGTTCTGGCTGGCAGAGAACTCTCTGCTCCATAGCTTCTCTTGGACGTAAAATCACATGTACATTTTACATTTATATTCAATTTAATATTTAATATTCCATCCCTCACATACTTTTGTATATAGCCTATAATAACTTATATTTAGTTTTTCTTTTTATGCTGCTGCAACACAAACATTTCCCAAATTGGGATCAATACAGTAATATCTTATCTTAATTAATTAAGAAATATAACTATTATAATTAGTGTAGCAGCTGACACCTATTTTCAATATGGATTAATCTACCATTTATTTCTTTAGTTCAATTTTGATCTATAAAAATGTCAAAATAGTGAAAATGTTCACGAGACTTATCAAAGTGCAAGGTTATATCTTTAGTACTGTATATGTACTGTATGTCTTAATGCTCTTATATGTGACGGTGTGACTTCCATGAAACTAATATTTTATATCTTCCCAAAAGACGAGCTGACAGGAAGCCCAATGCCTGTTCCCGCATCTGCAGCTGTCATTTTCGTTTGCGAAAGAGAAAAAGGCCCGTTTCATTTGAAGGACAGAATGTAGAAGAGCATTCCTACTGTCTGAGAGGGATAATTGATGGAATGGAGGAAGAAGCTACGTGTCTAATGACTGAGGAGGAAGCAGGTCCATTAACACAGGCGGCTGCTAATGAAGGTCCTCAACCACTATCTGAGAATGCAGAGGAGCAAGCGACCACGGTAGAAGAAAAACTTCAATCTCAGCAAAGACACATAATGCAGCTAGAGATCCAGCTAGAGGAGTCCAAGGCAAAGCAGAGTTACTGCCGTGACAAGTATTCTGCCTCTCAGCTGAGTGAAAAGGTTCTTCGGATGGAGACAGGATTGCCAGATAGACACATTCCGTGATGTGTGTGAGTATGTTGCTCGTTTTGAGGGTTCCATTACATACCCAGAAGGTTGGTTCCCCAAAGCACTGAGTCTTGAAGACCAAGTTTTCATGACCCTCATGAAACTGCGTCATAATTACACACACCTTCATCTGGCTGCACTCTTTCACTGCAGTGAAAGCACTGTCAGAAATGTGATTGTAACATTTATAGAGGTTCTCCACAAATTACTTTTTAAGGACATAATGAGTACTGTTCCCAGCCGGGAGAAAAATAAAACCAGCTTGCCTTCTTCATTTCGGCACATCCAAAACTGCAGAATGATAGTGGATTGTACGGACATCAAAATTGCTATCCCCAAGCAAATGGATATCCAGAAAGAGACCTACTCTGCTTACCGTGGCATGCACTCCTTCAAACTACTGCTCGGGGTAGCACCAAATGCTGTGATCACATACTGCAGCAAACTATACCCAGGATCAACAAGTGACAAAGAAATAGTACGGGATTCTGGTGTTCTTCAGCATTTCAAACCTGGAGATCTGATATTGGCTGACAAGGGATTCTTAAACCAGAACATTCTTCCTGAAGGAGTCACTGTCAACATTCCCCCATTCCTCTGTCATGGCCAACTGACACACAGCGAAGCACAGGCTACAAAGCTTATCGCACAAAATAGGATTCACGTCGAGAGAGCAAATGCTCGTTTGAAAGAATTTAGGATCCTAAAGTTCATTCCATCTCACCTGAGGCACTTAAACTGATAAACTGGTGCAGGTATGTTGCGCACTAGTGAACTTCCAACGTCCTCTCATAAAAGAGGTGGCAGAAAAATAGTGTATTTTCACATGTAAACACATATGTCCAGAAACATGTTTCATACACATCTTTTCAACTCTGTCTACCCATAAGCCCCCCTCCCCCTATCTCAATCAACTTCCTCTTGACTGCCTTTTCTGTTTATTGTATTGTACTATATTTATTTGTTTGCCTGTCCTTGTTTGTCTACCCTCCCCCATACTGTAAAGCGTCTCTCAGTCTGGCCTCTCAGGGTAGGCTTGTGTTTGTTTTCTGTCTTTCTCTATCAAAAACGTTACTCCAAAGAATGGTTTGTGATTTGGGATTCAGAGGCAGGCTTGAATCAAGAAACCACAATAGTTTTCTGCATGGACTGCCTTTTTTTTATTAAGAAATATTATTTTGTAAATATGTTATTCTCTGTTGTCAGAAACCTAACACTCTAACAACAACAACATTGCAACGGTGAGTAAATGTAAATAAAAAACGATTCACAATTTCTTAAAAGTACTGTATTTGAAAATGATAGATTTATGATATTTTTCATCAAACATATGAACGACTCAAACAAGGATCACAGCAGCTACAAGAAAGATCTTCAAAGGGGAACCATAACATCCTGAGTTTTCTCTAAAAAAAAATATTTAATTTTAACAGCAGTGCTCTCTGAACTCGGAACAAGTTAATTAATATGCCTTTTAGTTGTTCTGTCTTTTTCAGAAAATAACCACAACAGTGACAACGGTGATTATTTCGGCAGTGCCAGCTTTGGAAGCATGTGGGCCTTGAAAAAGTCCTCAAGAGCCAACAGGTTAGGCTGCCAATTGTCATCTCGGGCTATCGGAATGATGACACTGTCTTTCGTAGTCCAGACCACAAAGTAGCAAGTCTCTCTTGCAGTGAGGTGAAGCTGACCTTGCACTTGGTGCCAGTAAGAATGTTCCTCACGCAGGCTGAATGTTTCTCCTTCCTTACTGACACAGAAGCCCTTGATTTGCAATGCTTCACTAATTGTCATTTCCCTGGCTCCGTAGGGACACTTTACCTCCAGCACAGCGGAAGACCCTACCAGACCATCAGGAGATGCCCCCAACAATCCTGATTGGGAGAGCCACAAACCTGACTCATGGACCTGCATCTGGGTTGCAGTGGTGAATGCCCTGACGCCCTCACATTCATTCATAGTCCCCCACTGTACAGACAAAACACCATCAAGGGCCTGTTGTTGCCCTAGCACCCTGGCAATAAGGGAAGCAGTCACACGCTTTGACCTCAGGACAGCTCCAAAGTTGCTGGCAGTCAACCTTCCTTTCCTGAACAAATGCCAGTTTGGGTTGGTTCGCTGACCAGTGGTAGCCACCTGAATTGCCCTCTGTTGCTCCTCAGACAATGCCATGCTTGCCACAATTGCCTCAGGTCCCTGATGCCCAACAGATTTGATAATTTCAGGAACACTAAGTGTTTCCAAGCTGTAGTGTTCCTCTTCTGGCTCGGGGGAGAGAAGTGTTAGTAAATTTAAAATCAATGGTGATAAGGTGTAATTTGAATTAAATACAATATTCGATTTAAATCAGTTTTATTCTGAAAAACCGGAAGTTCACTAACTGTTAACTTGACACTTTTATTCTGAAAATTCATCACTTCCAGTTAGCATTAGCATCTGACAAATGCTACGGTTTAAAACCATGATAGAAGGTGAAATGACATGTGATGTTCTAAACTGAGCACACTGGGATTAGCACTCATTTATTGACGCTGAATAATGTGTAGCAGGAATGTTTAAATACCACAGACACCAGAATGAAGTAATTTAGCAACAGAAAAGGCACCACATGCATTGGACCCGCCCCCCGATGACGCCGGCCAATAGGAGAAGACCTCAGAAGACAATAGGGAAGCCAAGCCAGGGAGCAGCTCTCTTGGGACCCCCGACTGGACTGAGCAGAGAGATGGGGAGAGTGTCTCCATGCAATTTCATTTGTACACCACTGCATCTTTTGTTTAATTAAATGCTGTTAACTTTTATAAGCTTCCCTTGACTCTTTTCAGTCTCTCCTGCCTTCAGGGTTTGAAATCGCTCACAGAAGCCAAGAAATTCCTGAGAACCTGCCCCCGAGTCTGTCCCTCAGCCAGTCACGATCTTCGGAGGTGGGCTCTCTTGTCAGCGGGTTAAATGACTTATTGGTTGGAGGAAATAGCTCCTCCACTGAATGCGTTCGTTGAGCTGCCTTTGGCTTCTTCCACTGACAGGGGGTGTCAGTGCAGCTGAAATTGTGGATGGCAAAGATGGCTAATGCAGCCGCATGACTGCATTTCCATTCTCCACGTGGACATTCACATTTTGTGGAGAGAATTCCCTCTTCCCCTGTAGATACCTGTGGTGGTGGGATTGTTTTATTAGTTAAAATATATTTACATTTGTAATGCCTTCCCAATTATCACTTTAATTGTTTATAGCCTACTGTATGTTTATTTCATGGATATTTCTGTGTTTTCTGGTGTGTAATATTTGTAATAAAGATTTCATGTGACACATAACATGGATTTGTTGATGGGAATTAATGTCACTAATGTGAATAAATTAACTCTAGGTTAACGGTACTCTTGCTATCACTACTCACCGACACTCTGTAAACCTTGTCCCTCATGCTAGCCCTGACAGCACCGGTAAGCACACCTTCATCTAGGCTGCACTGTTGTACGTGTCCTGACTTGTAGTGGTTCTCTCCACTATCTACACTCTTCTTGTCATCTTTGTAAAACGACATCAGACTGGTAATTGACACAGCCATGACTTCTAGTGTGGCTAAAATGAAAAGCTTTGTTAAAATATGCAAGCGCGCGAAAGTCAGTTGAAACGATCTTAGTTGGCGTGACGCTGAGTCATGCGACCCTGCTGTTCTCCTTGTAGTTCGTTTATAGCATAACGTTAGCATTTTGCTTCTGGCGACTAGATTTATGATTAGAAAATTATAACATGTGGAGATTATCCGGCTGAACAAAACGTGATCCCTCTCTTAAATGTGTGTCAACCACAGACCTTATTTCGAGCTATTTTCCAAAATCCTATGGAGAAATTGCATTGCGTTTTTGACGAAGGAACCGGAAGAAGTTTACATCCGGGTTTTAGGACGCGTAACTGCGGTTCTCTATGCACTCTCCTCAAATAGTTTGAGTGAGAGAAGGGGTGAAAAATTAAAAACCGAAATAGAAAGTAAGAAGTATAGGTAGAGAGGCACCACATGTTTACGTAAATGCACTCTCCTAGAATAGTTCAAAGTAAATGGGGTAGGAAGAACGCAGTAAGAAACAGAGATGAAAATGCATCCGAGAACGCTTTCCCTCTAGACTAGGGTGAACATGTAGGATAGGATAAGGGGTAAGGAACAGAGGTAAGGAGGCGCCACGTGTCTACGTAAATGCACTCCCCTGCCTGTCTAAGCATCTCTGTACCCCATTACCCTCTACGAGGCCATAGACCAGCAGAGGGAAATGGGGGGAGGGGGGGGGGAGAGCGGGTAAGGGTTTTAAAAGAAAACCGCAGGAGTCGAAAGTGGAAAAATAAGTTATATAACAAAGTTATAAAACAGATAGGCTTTTCCTAATCTCTAAATATCCAATCTAATTCAGGGGTATATAGACTCAGGAAAAATAACAAAACGTATAATGAAGTCAGTCCAGTCAGAATTATTTAGAAAGTCTGAAAAACCCAAAACACTAATTATTAAAAACTAACTGTTATCATATTGAAAACTAAACCAATATTATTTTTTAATCGACACATCCTCAATAGTGGACCAAGAGTTCATTGAGTGTTTCTGCCATTTATCATTAGACACTCTCCCCCCAGGAAGGCCCTGCTGGGGTTGATCAATTCCCCACAGTGTGTATAATCATATTTGATGAATCATTAGTTTACATTTCTAAGGTTTAAGAACAAAAAACTGTGTCCCATACAATGCAAGACCCCAGAAAAATGACCCGTATTATTAACAATAAAAAATAGAGATCTAGTATTAACATAAGAAGAACGGTCAGTCGGGTAAACATTAAAAGTATGTTTTATTTAAAAATGGTAAAGAAGTTAAAAATAGAAAACGGAAAAACCGCATCCACTAGATCCGGAGCTAAAACCCAAAGCATAAGGACCAGGTACATCCCCGGCCCCATCACCAAAGCTGGACTAGAGGACGATAACTAAAGGGATATGACAATTAGGAACACGCCAATTAGGTTATTTTAAAGGACTTAAAAAATGAACGTATGTGGTGTAGTATGGACTGCTGCTGTGGTAGGACAAAATCCCATAGAAGACTGGGTAGCGATTAAGATCCTGACACCCTGGATTGCCACAACCTGCGTCCGGGCTCGAGGGCGAAGACCAGACACCTCCAGAGCCCGGTGTCGGCCGAACAGGAACCGGAGCCGGTGGGATAGGCCTCGACAGGATCCCCCACGGAAGAGGACCAGGAGTTGGCAGGACCCCCGACGAGACAGATGATGGCGGGGCCTCCAATGGGACAGGACCAGGAGTTGGCAGGACCCTCGGCAGGACAGGTGATAGCGGGGCCTCCAATGGGACAGGACCAGGAGTTGGCAGGACCCTCGGCAGAGGAGCAGTCGGCGGGACCTCCAACGGGACAAGACCAGGAGTTGGCAGGACCCTCGGCAGAGGAGCAGTCGGCGGGACCTCCAACGGGACAGGACACAGGGTTGGCAGGACCCCCGGCAGAAGAGTAGTCTGCAGGACCTCCAACGGGACAGGACCAGGGGTTGGCAGGACCCCCGGCAGAAGAGTAGTCGGCGGGGCCTCCAACGGGACAGGACACAGGGTTGGCAGGACCCTCTGCAGAAGAGTAGTCGGCTGGGCCTCCAACGGCACAGGACCAGGGGTTGGCAGGACCCTCGGCAGAAGAGTAGTCGGCGGGGCCTCCAACGGCACAGGACCAGGGGTTGGCAGGACCCTCGGCAGAAGAATAGTCGGCAGGGCCTCCAATGGAACTGGACATGGAGCTGGTAGGACCCCCGGCAGGAGAATAGTCGGCGGGGCCTCCAATGGAACTGGACATGGAGCTGGTAGGACCCCCGGCAGGAGAATAGTCGGCGGGACCTCCAATGGAACTGGACATGGAGATGGTAGGACCCCCGGCAGGAGAATAGTCGGCGGGGCCTCCAACGGAACTGGACATGGAGCTGGTAGGACCCCCGGCAGGAGATTAGTCGGCGGGGCCTCCAATGGAACTGGACAAGGAGCTGGTAGGACCCCCGGCAGGAGAATAGTCGGCGGGACCTCCAATGGGACTGGACATGGAGCTGGTGTTGGCCGGAGAGCCAACAGGAGACGAGGTGCTGGAGTCGGCTGGTACGCCGACAGGACACGGAGAGCCAGTACTGGAGCCGAAACTGGAGTCGGGACCATGGTTGGAACAGGGGCCGGCACCATGGCTGTATTGGCCGGTACTTGAGCCGGAACCATGGCTGAGGGGACCGGAACTGAAGCCTGGATCATGATTGTAAGGTCTGGTTCAGAAGCCGGAAACATGGCAGTATTGTCCAGTTCTGGAGCCGGAAACATGGCTGTATTGTCCAGTTCTGGGGCCGGAAACATGGCTGTAATGTCAGGTTCTGGAGCCGGAAACATGGCTGAATTGTCCAGTTCTGGAGACGGAAACATGGCTGTAATGTCAGGTTCTGGAGCCAAAAACATGGCTGTAATGTCAGGTTCTGGAGCCGTAAACATGACTGAAAGGTCCGGTTCTGAAGCCGGAACCATGGCTGCTGCGGACAGAACTAGGTCTGTAACCGTGTCTGCTGGGGGCTGAATTGGTTCCAGAACCATGGCTGGAACTGGGGCCGGTTCTGAAGCCGGAACCTCCAATGGCAAGGAACTAAGATTGGGGCGTGAGAGGAGACTCGGGAAGAGACTAAAAAGGGGAACCAAGGGGGAACTAGACTGCTAGACTAGAGGAGAGACTAGAGGAGGGACTGGAGAGGGGTCTCGAGAAGGGACTATAGTAGGGTCTTGAGGTGGAACTAGAGGTGAGACTAGAGGAGAGACTTGAGGAGGGACTATGGCAGCTGGGGCCAGAACCGGGTCTGGAACCATGGCTGTGTGGGCCGGTTCCGGAGCCAGAACTATGGCTGAGTGGGCCGGTTCTGGAGCCGGAACTATGGCTGAGTGGGCCGGTTCTGGAGCCGGGACCATGGCTGTGTGGGCCGGTTCCGGAGCCGGGACCATGGCTGTGTGGGCCGGTTCTGGAGCCGGAACTATGGCTGAGTGGGCCGGTTCTGGAGCCGGGACCATGGCTGTGTGGGCCGGTTCCGGAGCCGGAACTATGGCTGAGTGGGCCGGTTCTGGAGCCGGAACTATGGCTATGGTATAATATTATACCGGCCATTATTATTATTATTTTTATTTTTCCTTTTTTTTATATTTTCATAAACCACTATCCTCAACACTCACGCCATATTGAGACCCGTAGGATGTAATGTATCAAGTCTCTTGATCCACAACCTCTCTGCCCGCTGTCTATCCCCAGTAGCCCAATCCGGGTTGTGGCTGATGCCGCTTAAAAGGATACTCTGAGTCTGCACCCTGTGCCTGATAAAGTGTACCAGATGGGTAGGCTGTTTCCCACCCCTCCGAACTGTGTACCTGTGATTTGACAAACAGGCTTTCAATGTGTTCCGAGTTTCCCCTACATACAAAATCCCACATCTTGTGCATTTCATTTAGTACACGCAGTTGGATAACCCAGCTTGGAGAGCAAACCTTTTTTTTGATAAAGGATTTGTCACAGACTTGGGCAAACTCGGCGGTTGGACCCGGGACCCAAACAAAGGGATTTTGGCCCGGACCAGAAGGTCCCTCAAATTTGTATTCCTTTTAAACGCCTAAATCACTTTCACCGACTGACCCAGGGTTGTCTCGCCCACTACCCTATTGAAGTTCTGTTTTACCAGTCTACTATCCTGGACAGAAAGTTTGGACACAAGGGGCTATCCGTGTATCCTCCACTACCTCTCTTATGATAGGAATGGCCGAAGCAGATTCTCCAAAAACTGTCGACCGACTCCGGCGCAGCAATGATCTGGAGTAACCCCTCTTTTTGAATGCTGTAACCAGTATTTTCGTAGCCGCATCCCTCTCAAAAGTCGTGGAACAGATTCTCTTGAAAAGAATAAGCTGAGATTTCACAATCCCCTTAAACGTGTGTTTTGGATGAAAGCTGGACTGGTGTAATAGGTTATGGACATCTGTAGGTTTGAAAAACACCTTCGTGCTCAACTGTTTGGTGGTCGCGAAATCTAAGCCTTTATAAGTGATCACATCCAAAAAGGAAACCTCCTGAACCCCTATTGTAGGCTTCACCTTAATGGATGGATGAAGGGTGTTAAGAGCCTCTGTGACCCACACAAAGTGTGTGATCACAATGTTATGTTTATCTTTAATATCATTTTAGAAACCTGTTTAACAATGGACAGCAGGGGGCAGTAGATGGCAGGGTAACACTGCCGTAAAGGGGTTTGTTGTGATTTGCGCCTGCCGTAAACAGACTGATGTAGAGACGGAGCTGCCGTTGGCTTGCCATTCTGGCAAGACCCGCCAAACGAGCAGCTAAGGATTTTGTTGTTCATCATGTCTCCTGTTTTGCAGGTCAGTTTTGTATACATATTGTCACAAGTGTT
>CALSBZ010039547.1:0-12856 GCA_943591055.1 Gobionotothen gibberifrons | reverse complement strand
TAATGACTCGTTCAGACATTGGTTAGATAGTCATTCTATGCACAATTCTCATTTAGTGTGGGACTAGTTTAATTTACATATTCACATATTTTACATTAATATCCAGCATTACATCAATTTAAGCTCTACATAATTAAGTTTGCAATTATAAACACTAATACAATGTTCCCCTTGTCCACTATGGGTCAGTCAGTGTAACTGGAGTCATGACAAATGGCGGCATCCTATTATGTTCGTCACAGGAACCAGGGCGTCTCCATTGAGGACTTACCAGGAAATAAACATGTCGATCGCCTCGTTTGTCGTTTTCATTCATCTGTTGCTATATCTGCCTTCCTAACATCACATTCACTACTCCTATGTGAGGTTGTGGGTGAGGGGTCGATATCGTGACGCTTACAGGGCGGTATCGGAAATGACAAAGTGGGTGACTGTGTGGATGCCTGTTCAAAACATTGCAAACTTGAATAAATCAATTACATTATATATTTGTGTCCGCTTTTCATTTGTACATCGTTCTTAATGTGATGTGTAGTAGCTTTGATAGCTGTCCACACCTTCAAACAGCCTGAAAGTAAAACACTAGTTGTTTATTCACAGCCCGAAAGCAGCATTGAGATGACTGGATCATCTGTGACAAGTTGTGATCATTAAATTGTGATATCAATTCTGTAGCTATTCTCCAGCGAGCAAGTTTTTTTGTGAAATACCTGTATCCCTCTCATCACAACAAGACTCTACACTGTGCAGGAAAAACAATTGCATACATGCAAATAACCTTGATGCATAGCTTGGAATTAAACAAACTATCTTCCATGGCTAATAATACTGATATGTCACAGTAACGTAAACCACAGAAAAGTAAGTCCAGAATATATTAACTAAATTAACTGAGCAGATCATAATAATCTTTCTAATTGTGCATATGTCACTCCAGGTTTACTGTGAATGTTTAGGGTTAATGTCCCGATGTAACAGTGTCACAGCGATATTTATCTAATTTGTTTCATAACAATTTGATCAAGACATGTTTCCACAACAGGTTAAATGTAATCAGAATCAGAATACCTTTATTCGCCCCAGAGGGGACATTTGTTGCAGCAGAAAAGAGACACATTAATGTTTAACAAAGGACATGTCATGTAAGCATTTGTATTATTGTGTTTTACTTTGAGGCTGTCTGAAGGTGTGGACAGCTATCAACGCTACTATACATCACATTAAGAACATGTACAGATGAAAGTCGGACACGGATATATATATAATTTAAATGATTTATTCAAGTTTGCAATGATTTGAACAGGCATCCACAGTCACCTACTTTGTAATTTCCGATACCGCCCTGTAAGCGTCACGATATCGACCTCTCACATAGGAGTAGTGAATGTGCATCAAAGTGATGTTAGGAAGGCAGATATAGCAAAAGATGAATGTAAACGACAAACGAGACGATCGACATGCCCCGGATCCCTGTGACGATAATAATAGAATGCAGCCAATTGTCATGACTCCAGTTACACTGAAACACCGGTAGCTAGGAAAGATGATAGCAGTTTGCAATCGTAAACACTAATACAATGTTCCCCTTGTCCACTACTGGCCAGTCACTGCGGTAACTAGGAAAGATGCACCTACTACATGCACATAGAAGAGACTAAAAGATAGGTACTAGGATGCACTCTTTAAGGATGTTTGTGTGGCTCTTAAAAGAGCCGTTAGTTTGTTCTTAATGAGTCGGGTAATTTACTTCTTGGCGGCCTTCTCGGTCTTTTTGGGCAGAAGCACAGCCTGGATGTTGGGCAGCACACCGCCCTGAGCGATGGTCACTCCTCCCAGCAGCTTGTTGAGCTCCTCGTCGTTACGGACGGCAAGCTGCAGGTGACGGGGGATGATACGGGTCTTCTTGTTGTCGCGGGCAGCGTTTCCAGCCAGCTCCAGGATCTCAGCGGTCAGGTACTCCAGCACAGCGGCCAAGTACACCGGGGCTCCGGCTCCGACGCGATGAGCATAGTTACCCTTCCTCAGATGTCTGTGGACACGGCCGACAGGGAACTGGAGCCCGGCACGGGAGGAGCGGGTCTTTGCCTTTGCTCTGGCCTTTCCGCCGGTTTTACCTCGACCTGACATTCTGGATAGGTTTATTTATTAAGTTGCAGAAGAAATGTCTCACTGATTGCCAAGACACATTTTATATACACCAAGCAGCTTGTTGATTGGCCGTCTTGAGCGTATCTCTCATCGTCCAATCGGTGGAAAGCTTGGGGTGCGTATCTCTCATCGTCCAATCGGTGGAAAGCTTAGGGTACGTTTCCTTATGTCACAGAGCCTCCTCTTTATACTGTTACTTCAAAAATAAAAGTAATGTCTTGTTGCTTTGTTTGTCTGCCCGTGGACTTTGTTGTGTGTAGAATATATGATATTCAATAAAGAAAAAAGAAAAAGCAGCAATATGGAGATAAGGCTTTATTTATCCCCAAGGAAATCGGGCACCAGAGTTGCAACATATTAAATATAATAATCATAGTAATAATACAACTAGTAGAAAAGCTAATTGAGCAAGAACAAAATAATGACCTTAAGAAATGTTTGTCCCAGGGTTGTAGTTAAGACACCCCTGCATTAAGATAATGTGAAATTGTGACCACCAGAGAATGCTGTTGTGGAAGATAGCATACAACAAGTTTGTAAAATAAACGTCTTTCTTCTGCTGTCAGGTGAGATGTAAACATAATGTTGTCGTGCATATGGAGCTGGGAACCAAATATATATGTGTGTGTGTATATGTCCGCATCTGTAGCCTGTTATTGTCTCATTATACCGCACTGTCAATTCATTAAAAGTAAATATATAAGTCGTCATGAACACATCTGTCCATCAGACAGAGGGCTGCTGTGCCTCCTGTCATCATTAATGGACGTCTCTTTAAAATGACCGCTCAGAGGAGAGGATTTCTCATTTCTCTAACCGCCTGCTGCTTCCCCTCCTTCTTCCTCGGTTCCCTTCCTCGACTCCTCCGCTCGCATCTCCTGTAGGCGGTACGAAGACACGAGGATAGCAATCGAGGAGGGGAATTAGAGAAATCTTGTTCGCTGCTTGTGATGATTGAACATTTCCATGTACACTTGTTGTCTCCTGGTTTCTGTAGTGCTCGGAGTCTGTCTTTTTATTTTCTTCCTCCCAACCCCCATCTGACAAGGTCATCATTGAAAATAATGATTTGTTCTTAATTGATTTTCCTGGCTAAATAAAGGTTCTACTACTACTACTACAAAATACGATCTCTTACAAAAAAGTAGTCATTCATGTGCAAGCTGAACAATATTATAGACCTATCTATAACATAAATTACAACGAGACGTGCAGCGGATGTTACATTACATTACATTGCATTTAGCTGACGCTTTTATCCAAAGCGACGTACATTCGACCAGGAAGATACAACCTTGAAGAAAACAGAATCATATAAGTACATCAGGTTTCATATAGCCACAACATGTCAAGTGCTACTCAACCGGTTTATAGATAAGCCAGTCCTTTATTAGTATGTAAGTGCTCTGTTAGTAATTCTTTGTTAGTGTCAATGTCAGACGCCCAAAACAAAGCGAAAGATGCAACACAGCTCTACATGCAAAGGCTTTGAGAGCTTATACAGTAATAGGAATATGTATATGATATGAGAGTTGCAAACCTGTATTAGATATACCTGTATTTACTGTGTGAGTACTTCCTATTGCAAGTTTAGTCAAATCAGCAGATTCCAGTAATCCTTTGATATTATTCCTACACTTTTTTAAAAACATATTATGCACATTGTTGTATCGCTTTTGAAGTTATTGTTTTGACCACAAAGCGCATCCCTCACGGTGTTTCCATACAGTATGTTCATATGAAAGGGGTGTTATTTAAGTAGTTTAGTTGTAGGCTATTGACATTTTGATCCTGAACATGATGTTTTTGAGAGGACACAAAAAAACTCTTGCCTGCACCAACTTCTAGTGCTCACTAATGCGGTATCATGAGGGAATTGAGCTTTTGCTCCTTTTCCTACCTCACAACTTTCTGATAATATGTTTGGATACAGCACTCTGTGAACAGCCAGTTTATTTATCAATGACCTTTTGAGGCTTACCCTCCTTGTGGAAGGGGTCAATGACTCTCTTCCGGACCACTGTCACGTCAGCAGCCTTCCCCATGAATGTGTATCCTACTGAATCAGATTGAGACCATTTGAAGGCAAATGTCAGTAGATTCCAGTAATCCGTTGAAATTATTCCTACACTTTTAAGTTTAAACCTATACGCATATTGTTATATCCCTTTTGCAAATATATCAGTTATTGTTTCGAGCACAAAGCGCAGTCCTCGCGGTGTTTCCATACCGTTAATTAAAGGAGGGGTAGGTACGTTTGAGAAACCGGCTCGAGTGCACAACAATTCCAAAGTACACAACCGAAAATAATCCGCCCCTTCCTTCAGACTTCCTACAGAGCACCTCCTCCAACACACATGAACGCGCACATGACCTCAGTGAAGACTTGAAAACATCATGGCTCAATCAGATGTAAGAAAACAACACCTAAGATCATGATAATGAATGTAAAACAAATGTATAACAAAGTTATTGTCAGTGCTTATATTTTTGAAGCTAGCATGTTTGTTTTGTGAAAATGTATTACAAATGTTACGTCTAGCTGAGACCAGGCTGCAGTAACGTTACATATCAGCTCGGTTTGCTCCATAAGTAGTCGCCATCGTTGAAAAGCAACTCCGATATTGACTCTGGTTTGACTTCAATCCGTGTATCTACCGTCCAATTGTTTTTCTTTATTAAACACGTAAACGGAAGAGCGTCTGAGAGGCCTTTCTGCTTTTTGCTTTTTACCTTACTGAATGGTCAAATGGTCATTGGAGCGAGGGGCGGGGCCAAACTCACGGAAGTGATTTCAAAACAAAAGCACTCGTTTGCTAAATCACACTTTGAATCAACAGTATCCTGCTGAAGGACCGGTGATTATTATAAACAAGGGGAATTTAGCGATCACAACGAGAACGGCCAAGACACACATTGAGCCCAGAGAATGGATGTTATTAAGGGCTGTAAAAATAATAAGCCTCTGTCCAAAATGGACAACATTGTTAGGAGATTTAAACTATGCAGCGATTCTGCACTGCGGTCAACTCAGCCGTCTCTCGCGTTTGTTTTTTCAAATCAGCTGCTCTTCATTATTATAAATAACTAGTTTTAAATATTCCAAAAAAGGCATATAACCTGGCCGGCTTAGCCAGTCTGTATTTCTTCAAGCACCACAAGATTCAGAGTCTATAAAGTACAATTCTGGGCCATTTATTGTGTCATTTCTCCAAACTCATACAATCAAAATGCCTGTTTTGAAGCCTTAACATGGTGCAGGAAAAGGACTTTACATTGTATTGTACTTAAAGACAGGACTACTCAGTTAAGAGAAGAGAAAAAGGAAATCAAATTGTTATAATGGGTGATGTAACATTAATGACATACATCATATGAGATCCTTGGCACTCAGACTTTAGAAGGGTCATGTTGTGATCATGGGGCATCACCCTTACAGCTTCAGGACAATATCATATGGAGCCAGACACTGGAAGTGTGCTGGAGGCGTTGACTGGGACTGATGGAAGGATGAGGCTGATGAATCTGTGAGGAACGAACTAGCGGCTGGGAAATAATCATATATTAAAAGACAGCAGCTTCATAAGAGGCCAACCAGAGTGACAGAGTGTGTCAGTGTGCTGAAGGATAGACCAGCTATCCAGGCCAGTCTCTAAAGACTTTCCAAGGGGTAAACATGCTGCTGCCGGAATACTGACTGGAAGTATTGCTGATATCATGTCCACCATATCCTCTTAAAATACTCTGTCCAACAATATCAGTCTCATGAAGAAAGGTTTTTTAACGCTTATTCAAAATAGCAGAGAAACATGCATTCTTGTTCTCAGGAGGAGACATTGACAGAGGATTACTGGAAAAGTACACAGTAAGTACTTCATAGTACTTGTGGGGGTAGTTTCAGTAGTACTGAGTCTAACAGGATCAATCTCACGAAGAACTAATGGCAACAAAAAAGAAGTCCTTCATCAAACTTAGCAGAAGTGGCTTGATTTTGTTCTCAGCAGGGGACTTTGACAGAGTATTTCTCCAAAAATACTTCAATGTATTGTTAGTAGTAGGCTAATACAAAGTCAAACAGTCTTCACAAAGTACACTGTAAAAGTTCTTCATTTTATTTCTGGTAGCAGTCAAACTAGAACCGAGTCCAACAGTGTGAGTTTTCTTAAGAACTTGTGGTAAAAAATATTAGTATCACTCGTCAAATATAGCAGGAATAATGAAGAGCAGCTGATTTGAAAAAACAAACGCGAGAGGTAGTGACCGCAGTCAGAACCGATGTATAGTTTAAATTTCCTAACAATGTTGTCCATTTTAGACAGAGGCTTATTATTTTTACAGCCCTTAATAACATCCATTCTCTGGGCTCAATTTTTCTTCATAATTTGCTCCATTAGTTTTTCTTTTGCGACCGGTAGACGACGTTGAGGCAAACTCTGCCAAGTGTCCTGCAGCGGCTGCTGCTGGCTGAGCAACAGCTGCCCGGAGACGGGAAACACGCCCAATGATGGCACGCGCAATGACTGCACGAGTGTGTGTGTGCACGAGATTGAAGGCTGACAAGACAGGTCGGCCAACCAGTTATTTTAGCCGGCCCGGCTAAAATAATTGGTCGTAGTTTTTACAGTATTACGGCTTCCACAGATGACATTTTTGTAAGGATTTTTTTTCAAAGCACTTAGAATATGCATTGCTATCAGGATATTAAGAGCATTCCATGGAATATAACAAAAAAATGTATCTGGAGCCAGTTTCTCAAACTTACCTACTGCTCCTTTAATGTCCTGCAATTCATTTGCAAGGGATGGGAGTGAAGTATTTTATTGACATTTTGAGCATGAACATGTTTTTCCGAGAAGACAAAAAACTCGCCTGCACCAACTTCTAGTGCTCACTAAAGCGGTATCGTGAGGGAATTGAGCTCTCTACTTTGAGGATATGGGTGGCCCTTAAAAGGACCGTTGTGTTTTTGTTGTCAGATGGTGAGTATTTAACCTCCGAACCCGTACAGAGTGCGGCCCTGCCTCTTGAGGGCATACACCACATCCATGGCGGTCACGGTCTTTCTCTTGGCGTGCTCGGTGTAGGTGACGGCATCACGGATCACATTCTCCAGGAAGACCTTCAGCACCCCACGGGTCTCCTCGTAGATCAGACCGGAGATACGCTTCACTCCGCCACGGCGAGCCAGACGGCGGATAGCGGGCTTGGTGATTCCCTGGATGTTATCACGGAGAACTTTACGGTGACGCTTGGCGCCTCCTTTGCCGAGTCCCTTTCCTCCTTTTCCTCTTCCGCTCATTTTTCAAGTCTGGTTGGGTCGGGTCGTTAGGAACGAATGGGTAGTTGCAGTTTGACCGACAGTATTTAAATATTCACTGCGGACCTAAGAGAAGACGGAGAGCGGGAAGTCGGCTAGGCGGGGCCAACGTTGCAGCCTCGGTGTGTGTGTGTGTTGCTGCATGTAGCAGCTGCCTGTGTGTGTAAACTGCCCCGCCCCCTCGCACACAGACGGGGATTGGAAAAATCTAAAATGCCTTGCTTATCAATTTATGATTTAGTAAATGTGAGTGTAATTAGACAATTGTAAAATGTAGAGTATTATCTGAATAGCGAAATGTAGAATGGTTCATATTTGGGATGTGGTCAGTGAGTCGCATGACCACGGTCAGGTCATAAGGCATTGCCATGGCAACGCATGCCGTTGGCATAATTCTACAGGGTTCAAGAGGCGCACACGGTAAATGTTTCTCTTTTGTGATATGTGTGTTAATATTTAGTGTGTGCTTTGATTTTGCTAATGTGTTAGGTGTTACGATTTAATGTAAACTTTAAACTGTTCATTTATTATAGTTTACACGTTGTCTTCGGAGAATGAGAGCGAGAGGGAGAGAATAAACCGTCAAAAAGACATCAGTATGTTTGTGGCCTTATTTATTGGACCGGTGTAGCTACACTCGCCATTGACTTCAATACATAATTTTTCCAAAATAAGGTCCCATGGAGGTCCCCCGGAAAGTGAGGTACTTCGCCTCTCTAATAACATTCAGGGGAAAAAAGTATTCCTTAAAATATTGTTTATATACCTTTAATTACTATGCAGATATGGATAAATGACGTGAAATATAATCAACACAACAGGACGCACTGGCTAGGGGGCTACAACTACAACAACATGAACATATTTTTCTTATCAAGCTCCACATTTGTGGAATCAGCTTCCAGTTTGTGTTCGGGCAGACACCCTATCCGTTTTTAAGAGTGCGCTTAAAGGTGAGGTGTCATGCTTTTCCGGTTATTACCCGTCCCCTTGTGTGTTATGAAGGTTTTTCTGCATGTAAACGGTGTGCAGAGTCAAAACCCTCAAAGTACACCCTGTAGTGAGTACAACTCTAAAACAGAAAATACCTCCCCAAAACGGCTTGTTGGAGATACGTCATTGTCCATTTTTTACTTCCTGGGTGCTGTGTCGTAGGAGCACCCAGTAGCCACGCCCAGAGCTATGGCCGTACCCTCTGCCAGCCTAGCATATATACTGTTAGAATCTCAGGTTCAGTTCAAAACTGTATCCAGTCATGTCAACGAGGGTCTGTATCTTGTCTTGTCAGGGGAAATGTTCAATGCATGCCTTACCGAGGGCAGAACCACGACGAAGTCAGTGGTTGACATTCCTTTTTAACACTGTTCCTTCAGATGTTGGAGCCGGTATTTTACTGTGTGTGCGGCATTTCACGGAGAATAGCTTCACAAAATATGGAGCGATTCATACCGGATATGTACAGCGTAGGACACTGAAGGACGATGCTGTTCCTACTTTGTTTGGACCAGCGGGAGATTCGGGTACCCAACCTGTAAGTATTCATTGTTGTTTGTGTATTTATGATGTTTAAAACAAGCAAGCTATATCTACCACAACTGTGAAAATGGGTAAACGTTTTTTGGGGTGCTGAGCCATTGACACAGTGCTAACTGGGCTAACTCAGTTGCTAACGTTTACATATATAAACTACAATGTCAGCAGATGGCTTTACATGTTTGTCATGGCAGGAGAATGTCTGCATTCACACACGGAATACTCATACAGTATACTCCGGGTGATTTCCCTTACGGCCAGTACATTATATGTGGTTTTCCTCCGAGCTGCGACGCAGCTCTGTGCATGCTAACGAGGCTAGCTATACATGCTCGGCGAAAACATTGTTTTCATGCCAGCTACAACGGATGACCGAACGTAGCAGACTACTGTGTAAGATTGCAATTGTAAACACGTTATTGCTAGCCTAATATGAACCACTAGCTTTTGTTCATAGTGGTTTTATTACACTACATTAGTTGCCTTTTCTCCGAGCTAAACCAGAAAGCTAGGTTAGCATATTAGCTGGCAAGCTAACGGTGTTGAGATACACACTGCTACCACAAGTCCACAACTACTACTAACGAATCTAAAACAACTGCGTTTCTATTATATAATATTTTGTGATTTGCATTTGATTTCATCCAGCCAGTTCAGGAAACTCCTGGCGTATCTGGCGGACAATACATGATCCAGCCGGGATGACCACTCTGATGCCTCAGCCGGCTGTAGCTTGCAAGACGGCGGGGAGGAATGGATGATATACCGTGTATATATGTATATTTATGTTCATTTTGTACATTTCTAAAATAAAGTTTGATAGAAAATACTTGGTAGCCTTTCTTCCCTGAAGTATTTGCTCCTATAACATATCATTCATATATAGCAAACCATGATTTGATTTTTCATCAAACAAAGTAGCAGCTAGCAGCTAACTGTCAGCTAGGGCACCTTTCGGAGCGGAGCCTCTCTGGTGGTTGACTAATCAGAACAGAGGGGCCGAGCTGACCAATCGGAGCACACTGGGCTCACAGGGAGGGGGGGGGAGCTGCAGCGAGCCGTTTAGTGGAGAAAGTGAATACACACACTTTACAGAGATGCTGTCTGCGAAACCAATGTGAGTTTGGAAAATTGCACAGTATTTTTCTATTTTAGTATACCTCAACAATGGAATTATGATCAGTGGAAATTGCCATGACACCTCACCTTTAAGACCTTCCTTTTTGATAAAGCTTATAGTTAGGGCTGATTAGATTCAGCCCCTAGTTTTGCTGCTATAGGCTTAGTTTGTCGGGGGACACTTTACTTCTTCCTTCTGTCTGTCTGTACCTGTGTACTCTCATGTTCCCAATAACCCAGCTTCCCCCAAATTTCTTTTTGGTGTCTATCTACGATGGGATCTTGAGTCATGGCTGATCCTGAGTCCTGATCTGAGTCCTGGACTTCGAGTCGTGGCTGAACCTGTCACTGTGGTCCTGCCTGACTCTCATCATACTACTTCCCTGATGGCTCCACAGGATTGTTGACATCCTTGTGGATTCATCTTATTATTATAGACACATTTCCAAACATTTGGTCTACCTATGTTGTAAATGTATTATCTTTTCGATGTACACACGACATCTATTGCACGTCTATCCGTCCTGGGAGAGGGATCCCTCCTCTGTTGCTCTCCCCGAGGTTTCTCCCATGTTCCCCTTTAAACTGTGGGGTTTCTCTGGAAGTTTTTCCTTGTACGATGTGAGGGTCTAAGGACAGAGGGTGTCGTATTGTCATGCTGATATTCTGTACAAACTGTGAAGTCCACTGAGACAAATGTAACATTTGTGATATAAATAAACATTGATTGATTGATTGATTGATTTTTACCTTGATTTAATTGTAATACACGTTTCCAAATGATGCCGAAGTAAAAACATAGGCATACTGATACCTATCTTGGAGATGTTCTTCAGATTACTCTATTTGTTAGCATCTCTGTTATCTGCCCAACTTTCCCCTTTCATATTTAGACATAACCATTTTAAATAATGATACAGATTTGGTGTCCTTTAATTAACCCAAATTGTCATTGGCTCAAGCCTACAAAACATCAACTCTTAGTGATGTTAATAAAAATTCATTTCTGTTCACCCATTGTCAAAGAATCATATAAGCACACTGAAAAATTAATGTCGGTGGAGCACGGGACGTGTCACCACCAGAGCGGAAAATATTATTTCATTGGAGGATGTCCCACTCTGAATTTTCGCCAATAAGCAGCAGAGATTCGGCGGTGGCTAGCTCCTCCAGTCATTGCTGAGCTTCAGGGGGATCCCACAAATCAGGGGCTGGACGTCCAAAACGCCCCGCCATCTCACTGCAAAACCTATTTGAACAACAATTAGAAATAGGTGAATATGTTGTTGATGTCAAAGCGAGTAGACAAGTTGGAAAGGAGCAGCAGGACAAAAACAGGAAGGAAAAAGAAGACAAGAGATCTAGTAACAGTGATAGTAATGACAACAAAGATGAAACATACTTGGCAGGAATAAAACTGACTGGGAGAAATATAGCTTGAGTTCTGACAAACATGAGGTAGCAGGTTGGATCATGGACAACCTTGTTGTTGTTAAGTTGGTGGATGTGAGGAAGTGGAATGATCATTGTGGAGTGTGAGTCACAAGCACAACTAAAGAAAGCGTTGAGACTAACAATTTGGAGGAATACCAACTGTTGAGTTTCCAACCTTCTAAAAGAGCTCCACTGAAAGGTGTCGTCGTCGGAGTACCGACTAACTTGATGCCAGAAGATTCAAGATATATGACAGAGTGAGACAGCCACAGAATGTACAAGATGAGTGATGGACAAAGATCACAAACAATATCAATTATTCTATTCTTTGATACTGAGTTCCTGCTGTACAAAGTATTACTGGATCACATCACTTACCCAATGAGGACGTTTGTTCCCAGGCCAATACAGTCAGAGTTCTTGCACTTCTTTGGTCTGTAGACACTCTTTGGGGATTTGTGGCAAGTCTTGTGATGATTATGTGCAGCGACAGAAACTGTGGGGGGAATCACAAAGCAAGGATTCATGGGAGCATCTGATTGTCCAAGACAGAGTGAGATACAAAAAAACAAGAATAGGTCCAAGAAAATAATGAATGAATGATGAAAACCAAAGAAAGTGATGCCAACCGCCTCTAAAAACCACAGAAAAAGAAGAAAGTGAAAATGTTAAATGAACTTATAAGTGTTCGCCTTCCAATATTAAAATGTAGCCCTAGAATTGTGAGATTATTAAAAACAATACTGTCTGACAAGAATTTGAGAATAATAATAGGCTATCCTTTTGTATAGTATTATTCATTTTAAACATAACATACAAAACAAAGGCATCCACTGAGCAATATATGGAACAATTACCATATTAAATGTATTACAAATCATTTCATTTTCGCTACATTGTGTTTGTACTTTTACAATACCACTCCTCACTGGACCATTTCTTAAAGTCAATATTTGTTTCTTGTTCAATTAGCATTTCTACTTTTTTTTTTTACTAGTTTTATTATTACTATGATTATTTTATTTAATCTTTTGCAACTGTGGCACCCGATATCCTTGGGGATAAATAAAGTCTTATCTCCATATTGCTGCTTTTTCCTTTGATGTTCTTTTTTGAATATCATATATTGTACACACAAAGTCCACGGGCAGACAAACAAAGCAAGACATTACATACAGAGGCTCTGTGACAAAGATTAACAGACACGATTCAAAGTGTTAATGACATGTAAAGGAAACAAGTCCCACACTAAATGAGAAATTGTGCATAGAATGACTATCTAACCAATGTCTGAACGAGTCATTA
>CALSBZ010039541.1:0-10723 GCA_943591055.1 Gobionotothen gibberifrons | reverse complement strand
GTGTGTGTGTGTGTGTGTGTGTGTGTGTGTGTGTGTGTGTGTGTGTGAGTTCTATAGGGATATTTCACTTCAACTTCTCCCAAATGTTGTGGCAATTTACAGGTATAGTTGATCAATTATTATTTCTTTGTACAATCAAACAAACAATAACTAAGAAAACATTACCTCTGCTCTCAAGCATAGACTCTCTACAGAAACATAGACACACCAACTCTCTGACAGAACACACATACATTTTCTAAACAGGTTTAGCACACACACATTTTCATCATGAGACCTACAAAACAACATGTCACATGTTCACTTATTTGAAAGCTATCTTTGTTATATGTTGGAAAATTATCATTTTATGACATCTTTAGGATTAGTTAGAACAAAGGATAACTGTTCCTATACACCCCAGGGCTTCTCTGGACTTCCCATAACCCCCAAGTTAGTTCACTCAAAATGAATACATCTATTGATAACATCAGAAGGACTATTGTCTTTCTGTGTGTGTGACTCAATTTCAACAACATATCAGCAATATGGAATATCATGTGATCTCAAATAAATATCAGAAACACTGAATGCTGGATTAAACTTCTCCATAGCATAAAACTGTGAACACAGATACTATAAACTCTTCAATGAAGAGATGGAGGACGAGGTCCCGCTCAAGGAGGCTTCCCTCTCCTCTGCTCAGGGTTCTCTGCAGGGCATGGAGGACGACTCCATGGCGGCCACTATTCGTACGGCCCTGGCGCACTTGCAGATTCCGGTTCCGCAGGCCGACTTGGCTCAGGCTAGCGCCTTCTTCAGGCGTAGCCCTGCCCCTGTCCCCCTCACCGTTCCTCCTTCAGAGGAGTACCTGAGGGAGCTCCACGAGGCTCTAAGGCCTGGGGTCAGGTGCCCTACTGTAGGGCCTACGGCGCAGCGGCACGCATGGGTCGTATCGGAAACTCCCTCTCCCATCTAATGCTGGCTGTCCCCACCTCTCTGCAGCAGACTCCGGCCGAGCCTTCTTTGCTGGGCATCAATGATGCATCACTGCAGGCGTTTGCCCTAATGGCCAGGGAATTGGGACGAGTTATGTCCTTTCTGGTACAGACTCGTCGCCAGGTTTGGCTGGCCCAGTCACCACTAACGGAGGCATGTAGGAGAGTTATCCGTAGCGTACCAGTCGAGCCAGGGGAGCTGTTTGGGTCAGCTGCCCTGGAGGCACTGGAGCGTGCTGCCCAAGCTAGGCAGACCAGGCAGCAGCTCTTCGCAGACCTGTGCCCACTCCCAGCAGGCCCAGGGGCCGCTCTAGCGGCCCACTCAACCGCCTACCAATGACTTTCGTGCCCCAGGTCGCCCGCCTTCCAGGCGGCCTCGTGCCCCAGAGCCTTACCGGCGCCCCCCAAGGGGTCAGCGATCCCGCAGGGGCCCTAGCTCTGGCCCAAGAGTTGTCCGTCCTTCTGTCCAAGGACGCAATCGAGCCAGTAAGACCCTCTGCTTAGCCCAGGGGGTTCTACTCCGCGTACTTTCTCGTGAGCAAGAAAGTCGGCGGATTTCGCCCAATCTTGGACCTCAGAGGAATCAACAGATTCCTGAAGGTGCTGCCATTATATATGCTGACCACTGCACATGCACAGGTGGAGTGGTTCTCAACCGTGAACTTGAGGGATGCCTACTTCCACGTGGGCCGGGCAAGATGGTGCCTTATATTCAGTTCCTCCGGCCCTTGGGCAGACTGGTGGCTGCCTCGGCCGCTGGGCCCTTAGGCCCGCTGTCGTTGCGCCCCATGCAGATGTGGCTGAACAGCCTTCACTTGGACGCCAAGTGGCACAGGCAAAGGGAAGTCAGGGTGTCGCAGCATTGCCTCCACTCTCTGTCACGCTGGAGGGGCGGGGCCTATCTCCTGATGGGCGTGCCCATGGGCGCCATCCCATCCCGCCAGGAGACCATCACCATAGGTGCATGTCTCTCAGGGTGGGGTGCAGTGCGGCAGGGGAGGACCGTTCAGGGTCAGCGGTCTGCCCAGGAGGGTGCACGCCAGGTCAACGTGCTAGAGCTTCGGGCTGTGCAGCTTGCACTCACGCACTTTCTACCCCAACTGGGGGGCAAGAATATGCGTGTTCCTTGGGGACAGCATGTACATTGTTGCTCAGACAACAGTCCCTTCTAGATAGTGGACGTTCTCACTCCACTCTGAATTTATGTGGCTGCTATTTCTGCCCGACATGTTCGGGTTGACGGCGCCACGGCGGGGTGCCACAGGTCGGTGTCCCTCTTTACCCGAGGTGGGACTCTCAGGCGTTGCCCTTTGGGCAAATGTGGCATTCCTGCCCGGGGTCCTTCCACAAACCCACTTCAATCAGCCTGCCCAGCTGGCACGCTTTGACATTCAGGAGTACGGCGCGTCAAAGTTGCTGTGCCCTGGGGGTGCCCAAAGGGCGTATATCAAGGCTACTGCCTGTATACGGCAGTAGGAGCAACTCTTGATTTTGGCCATGAGCCTTAATCAAATTCAGTTTGATAGTGGGGGCCTCACTATTGTAGATGAACAGTCCGTTTTGCTTAGGAACCTTCCTAACGGAGTGAAATGACCCGGAAGTACCTCAGTGGCCGCCATGATAAGAGCTGTTCGAATTCTCTAGAAGATGATAGGAAAGGAGGTTTCAAACTTCCTTTATACCTCCTTTAGCTTAGGAATCACTGGACCTTCCTTTACGAAAGGAGAGGAGAAAATGCTGCCCCACAATGCCTTGCGGCATTTGCCATCACACAACAGTCAGCCGTTCACAGAAACAACCGATTATGACCGAGAAATTATGTCATGAAAGTTATGGTGCTTATTAAGCTTTTTAAAACGTGTGTGGTAACTTGCCAAAGTGCTTTGTTTTGAACGTTCATCAGTATTATAATCAAAAATAGAAATATGAACGTTATTTTTTACTGAAATTATCAAATAAAGTCAACATTTCACAGTGTTTACTGAGCTGTGTGGGGTTTGTTCAACTTTTAAAAGATGTTTGAATGGTGATATACACAGTGATAGATGTTAAAGGTCCCATGTCATGGCCATTTCTACTGATCATATTTCCATTGTTGAGGTCTACTAGAATAGATTTAAATTGTGCAATTTTCCAAACTCACATTGTTTTCTCATACAGCATCTCTGTATAGTATGTGTATTCACCAGGTATTCACTCTGTCCTAAACGGCTTGTTGGAGCTCCTGCCCCCCCCTCCCTGTGAGCCCAGTGTGCTCTGATTGGTCGGGACGTTGCGAGGCTCGCTGCTGGGAGGAGCGGACAGGTTTCCGGGTCGGCGATACAGCGAGACACAGCGAAACTCATCCGGAGCACACACAAACACTCACAGCCGAAGTACAAACAATAAGTGTGGTTTGATATTGAGTAAGAAAAAGGTTTATAACGCTGTGAGAATGGGTCTGCGGAGAGCATTTCTCCTCGATCGCAACTCGTCTATTACCAGCGTTCAGGGAGCTCTGTGCAAGTCAATGGGGACTCCCTGTTAGTTAGCCAAGGGATCCTGGTGTGATTGGTCCATTTGGGCCGGTCATTTGTTGTTGATTTGGGTGTTCACACATCACAGAACCCAGGAAGAAAACAATGGAAAAAGATAAATGTCCAACGAGGCGTTCTGGGGCAGCATAGACAGGTCTTCTCTGTGTTAGAGTTGTACTCGCTACAGGGTTTACTTTGAGGGTTGTTACCTCTGCAGACCGTTTACATGCAGAAAAATCTTCATAACACACAAGGGGACGGGCAGTGGCGGCCGGCCCATAGGGGAACAAGGTAAATATTGTATAGTTGGTATCAGTAAAATGTATAATCTACAATAAAATCTCGTTTAAAATTGTTTTACGATGTCTAAAGTTACTGATAAGTCACATGTTTCCTGCCTGGCCGCAGCGTGTATCATTACCCTCTCTCGTCCGGGCGGTAAAAAGGAGCCCTCAGCCAGAGCAGCAGCAGCCAACAAGCTGACTGTTGCTATCTGTATACTATGCCGCCGAAACATAATTTCAGCCAATCAGCATCGTCAGATCTGATGCTCAAAGGGCGCCCTGTCAGCGCCCTGGCCTGTGTGTCTGTGAGTTGTTTGGACTCGTATCCAAGGTGACGCTACAGTCAGTAGTTGTCTAGGATGGCTGCGTCTGCAGGTGGAGACTCCGGTGCTCGTGGATCGCCGGAGCTGTAGATTAACATTTACATGCTTATTGTAGTTGTAAGGGCAATGCCTGTAGCACCATGGAGCATATGTGTGGGCTGGACCTGTATTTTACAGGAAAGGAGTGAGCAGAGGGTGGAGTTGTCGATTCTTGTTCAGTTTTCTGTGACTCCTCACCCACAGCCTTTGAGTTGCGCGCGCTGCTAAAGAGACGCGCTACCATGGAAACCAAACAATGGTGTAGCTGTATTAAAGTCCGAGTGGAAACAGTAAATCTGATTTTGTCAGAAATCGGGAGAAATGCTGGAGAAATATGACCCCGGGAGGAAACCGGGAGAGGGCAATGAAATCGGGAGTCTCCCGCGAAAATCGGGAGGGATGACACACACGCGCACACACACACACACACACACACACACACACACACACACTAACTGACACAGTAATAAATAATCTGCTCTGACAGGTGAGTGCTGTGATTAGATAGAATTGTTTTTATAGAGTCACAGTCAGAGTGCTGTGGTGGTAGTCTGCAGATATAGTGCTGAAAGTGAGTTAGTGTAAGGACTTTTATTAAACTTGATCTTCCACGGAAATAGAGAAAAACTCACACTGGAACACAAAGCGGTGAAACGCCTAGCAGCCTCCAGAACAGGCTAACAGGAACCAGGAAACACACGGCCTGTAATCGAGGTCGGGGATAGAAGGCTGAGGCGTTCAATGGGGAATCCAGAAAACAGGTAGGTCCAAAACAGGCAGAGAGTCGGCAACAAGAAATCAGTCCGGAAAAGAAAGAAACAATCTGGCACTGAGGCGTAGTGAGGCAGGAGCTGACATACCAGGCTGATTTGATGTGATGTGGATGGTCACAGTTTAACTTCTTCATATCTGTTTAACAGGATCGTGTACTTTTCATTCACAAAGTATGACGCTGCACTGTCAGTACGCTTCTCCAGGTTTGTGATTGGTGAAATGTTGCTAACCCCGCCTTCCAGGGTGTGTTGAACTGGCTTTGTTGCACAGGCCACGGCTCAGTGTGAGAAATTCAGAATCAACTATTTCAATGTCTGCCAAGGCTCTGAAACTAGAAGAGTTACAAATATATAAAACACACCAAACAGAAGGGAATGACTAAGTCTTGGGAACCGCTTTCATTTTAATTTTTTTTGTACAGGCTAAAGACACAAACATGGACATAACAATAACATATAGGAGATGACATTCTCAGACAACAACAAAACAAAAACAGTCAGTAGGATCACTTCAACATTAAACAAACAAAAATAGGTTGACAACCAAAAACCACAAAAAACAACAACATGGCAAGCATATTTATTGTTCCTTTAATCCCACTCTTCGTTAGAGCTCATTATTTCCCATTTCATGGCGTGTTGAGCCACCCTATGATTTTTTGTGGCAATCATTTTTTCCAAAAGAAATTGTATTTGTAATCTACTCTTCAAACACCTTAAATTAAGATTACTCCTTGATTGACTTTTAAAAATACGTATTTTAGCCAGAAGAATAGTTGTATTTATTAACTGTGTGCGGTCTTCATCTAAAAGCCCAAATAAAATATTAAAGGGTGTAAATGTAAATTCAATATTTGCCGCCAAATAATTTGCAATACATTAGGATTTGTGTGGAAACATTTTCATTGTTAAGATTTATTTATTTTTTAACCTCTTTTCCTTTCGTTTTCTTGATCCTCTCTAGCAACGGTCATTACAGTTCTTGACAGCGGTCTGTTCTCCTGGATTTACAACGTGTCACATGTTCTGAATTGACCAATCAGAACTTTATTTAGCCTCCGTATTGTTTATGGTTGAATGTGGGCCGCGTCTTTGCTATTTCATGCTCAGAATGACGTTAAGACAGGGGTGACTAAGTAGATTTAAAAAATATGAACAGCCTCAGGAAAGGATTTCTGCTTCAGAATATTTCAGCACTAAATTTGCTTTCTAAAGACCTAGATTTGGAAGCGATCTGTGACAGGTCATTCTCTGATTGGATTTTGTTTTTAAAAGAAACCTAATTACAAAGCAGGAGCAGGAGCCGTGGTATTCTGTCCAGAAGCTTGATTACTATCTGAGCTTAACAAAGTTGGAGCAATGCCTTAAAGGCTCTGTATGGCATGATGGGGATTGTAAATGTTATTTTATTCAAAGTCCAGGAGTAAGTTAACAAAAAGGAGACAAGGTGACGTCTCAGGAAGTTTAAATAATATTTAATAAAGTAGCGTTGTAGTGGATCTTACAAAGTTTTCACAGCTGTGAGCAGGAAAGAGAGAGAGAGAGAGAGCGTCTCCCTGTACACTCTAATATATATCATTCAGTAGTCCTCTTCTCATTGGTTGCATCAACGAGGGGCGTGTCTTCCTCTTGGCTCCTTGCTGACGTGGCGTTAGATTTCTCCCGCGAGTGATTAATATGGCGTCAATAAGGAGCATTCAGGTCACTTCTCCTTATAACCTAATTCATAACATTCTGTTAGCTACATTCTAATGGCTAAAAACCAAGCACCCAGGAAGTGCGCCGGACTCTGTGTAGAATATTCGTGCTGGCCAAACGGCGGTACTACACTTCCTTTAGGTTGCTGGGCCCGGAAACACTTTTTCCCATTGACTTACATGGGGAAAGAATGGTCTGTAAATCGTTGGATAATTTTAACTAAATAAACTACCCAGTATGAACACTTGTATAGCCCTTATTAAAAAAATTCGTTCCTCAAGTTGTAAAAATGTGCTAATAACGTTATTCTGAGAGTTATTTCCCTCATTATGAACGCGCATCTAACCCACGGGACCGCGCCCCCCGACACGTTCATGTTACGTGTTCAGCACTACATGCATTGCGTTTATCTTTACCCATGGATGCACAATAACAACGGACCCATATCGTCTTACTGCCATCCCACGGAGCTGTAATAATGGATATATTGCACATGTTTGCTGTAATTCATCACTTGTAAAATATTATACTACATGGGCTGTATGATTAAATCTTGTACCGTAAATGTTGTATTAAATAAAGTTAATATTACCGACGTTAGAGTAACGTCCCTGTAGCTTCTTATTGCACTAAGAAGCTTATTGCATATATATATATATATATATATATGTATATATATATATATAGGCCTACAGTGCAATAATTCTTTCATGCTAAATGAAGCTCTGTTGCTTGGATTTCACTAGATCCTGTTACAGCGTAATATAAGTACATACCGATTGATGTGCACATTAGCATAATTACTAGCTAGCCGTTAGCTGCTAACTGCCGTCTCATTAATCTCAAATCCATAATAACAGCTGTTACGTGTACGCAAATTGACGTGCTTGATGTGAACGAGCATTTTGGTTAAAGTTGCGCATGCGCTATGAGCGCACATACGGGTACTTCTCAGGCATGCTGGGTAATCTGTGACGTTTCGCTCTCTCAAAAGTTGGGCCATTTTATCATCATGCGCTAATGAGCAACTCTCATAGGAATGAATGAGGCCCCGCCTCCCACGCTGTATCCAGTTCTTATTATACATCCATGCTAAAAACAAAGAAACTCCCTGAAATAGGAAGTAAAGCTAATACTTGCGAAACCGGAAGTCGAGTGTGTGAACATCCGGTTTCTTCAAAATAAAGTTTCAAAATAAAACAGTCCATTTATTTAATATTCTGACACACATATTGATTTTATTTTCTTACAATGGGAATTCTCCAGGAACAGTACAAGAACAACACTGTGCTTCAGAAACTGGAGCCGTGAAACATTGTAAGACAAGCTGAACAATGCTGCAGAAATCATTGAATCATGCTCATACATGCTGCTCATTGTTCCTCTTTTCTTATTCTGCGTGTAGCATGTCTTTGTTCTGTGAGTATGTGTAGCCTTATGTCCAAGACAACAACTGGAGTGGAAGTATGCCGCAGTCTCAGCACTATTACCCTGACATGAAGGTGACTGATTGCCTGTTATCAGGTGTGTGAGCTCCGCTGGGCCTCTCAAGCTATTCTCTTCTTTTGTTCCGGTGCCTGAGTCTAATCAAAAGGAAATCTGACGATGAGTTGTCCTCTGTTAGGGCTGATTTGATATATATCAGGTCACCACATCTCTCCCTTCTTAACAGACCCTCCCCCACATTGTAAAAAGAGGAAGAAAACTAATAATTGAAAGTGAGATAGCAGGGGAAGAACCGAAGGGCAGAGAATAGTAGTAGCGAGCCCTTCACTTTAAAACACGGCAAATCCAATCCTGGTGGAATCAGAGGAGCCGGAGCAGTATTCTCCTCAGCCCTCCCTCTCCATTTGTATTCCCAGACTTGAGTTGTGCTGCTCAGACAAGAACAAATGTAGTTTCTCATACAGAGTCTTTACTCTGATGCATTCTGTGCCAGCCATAAAATGACCCCTATTTCTTACTCTCCATATTGCATTCAAAATGCCACATCAACAAAGAGCTCTGTGAGTTCCACATGGTGTGGACTCCTGAGTGTTTTGTTGAATTGGCTGACATGAAAGTGCAGAAGGTATTGGAAGTTGAAGAAACTTTACTTTCTCTCATTCTTTTACCTTCAACACAGTACCAATATTGTCTAAAATTGAAATACAGCCGTTGAAGTAAAAATATTGAAAAATATATTCAGTCCACCATATATGTTCTAAACTCAGTGGAACCCAAACTGGGATGGGGGGAAGGCTGAGTCCATTATGTGGTACTGTTCCACAGCATAGAGAACTTCAAAGGAGTCTCAAGTAAACATTTGGCCGATTAAATAACTCTGTTTTCTCAAAACGCCACAGGCACTACAGTAAAATATTCAAATGTGATGAGGCTCGATGAAGGCTAAGGTGGGTACAACATGAGTCCAGCTGGTGTGCTAGCACCACACGTTTGTTTGAATTGTTCCTTACTTGGGTACATTGTGCTCTCATTCATCACAGTGATGCAAATGTAATCAATCAATCAAGAAATGATGGTCATTCCATTAGCTGAGTCAGAGCCATCCTGATCCATCTTGTCTCTTTATCTAGTGCAGTGGTCTTCACTATTTTTTACATGCAAGCTGCATTGATAGGACAAAGTCAATAGGAGAGCCACTTATACCGCAAAGTATGAAAAGCTGCATACAGTTATAATAAGCAAGTCTGCTTATTAATCTGTCATCCCACCCAGAACATACAATATGCAATGCAGCCAACCAATACTGTCATGTGTCACACGTCTTTGAGCACTCGGAAAAGCGCTTTATAAAATAAATGCATTATTATTATTATTAATAAGCAGGGGTGCACATAACTTTCTTAGTGAGTTACTCAGATGAGTAAGTGCAGTCTTCCTCACTGTCCTCCTCAGTGTCTCCTTCACTGTCCTCTATTTACACTTCTTGCATGGTAGTGTTAGCTTTGTTCGTTATTCTCGCGTCCAGGAGAGAAGCTTAAAAAGTAAGGAGACCAATGGAGTCTCTGGCATAAGTTTCAAATGGGTACTTTAATTAATATGGCGCGGTAATGTTACAAACAGAAAATGAAGAAGAGACAATAGCCGGTGTTGTCTTGGTGGGCTGCAGCACAGGGAAGCGCGCCAGCTGTGCTCTCCCGCCGGCTTTATATCCTCTCGTGCTGTGGAGGAGGGGCCGGCCGTCTCAGTCTTCAATGTCCGACATTGCGTAAAACAGAGGATTTCAACATTTTACATTCATTGCTTACATCCACACGCCTTTTCTCCTCCTTATCTCTTTCATAACTTTTGATGTAATACTTTATAACGGCTTCAATATCCACTTTAACAATACTGGACGGTCGCCCCGGATGTCGTCATGAAGGATTTTCAGAATAAAAGCTTTGGATTTAAGATGGTATGTTTAAACTAAATTATGCCATAAAACATTGATTTTAATTTCTAACAGTAGATAGCATGTCTGCATGTAAGGGTGGAAACTTATACAAAATGTACACCACCCCAAATTGATCATGTTGTTGATAGTGCTATAGATGCTCTGTGAATAAAATTGGACTCTGTTGCTCCTTTGAAAAAGAAGAAAATAAAACAACATAGACTAGCTCCAGAGGAGACAATTGTGCTCCACAACCTGAAAGATGTGGCTTGCGGGTTTGCGATGCTTCTTGGACTAATATATTGCTTGCGCTGCACCCTCTGTCCTATTTGTAAAATTAATAACATACATTTGATGTTATAATTTGTATGCATGTATATCTGTTGTATACTGTATGTTCCCACACGGAAAGAAAGTATATGCACATATATGCCAATATATGGCAAATATATGCAGAATATATGCTGCATATATGCCAAAATCAGGTTCATATATGTGCATATATGTGGATTAATAGGAGATAAATATGTGTCATATATAGCTCATATATTTCCACATATATGCCAAAGTCAGGTTCATATATTTGCATATATCTCCTACATAATGCCTGATATATAGCTCATATATCTGTCTTTTTGCATATATGTCATACAGAATGCCTACATATATATAGGTCTTTGCAAGGTAATGTGGTAATGTGCATATTATTCCAAAGTTCTATATAACTACATGAA
>CALSBZ010039539.1:0-12070 GCA_943591055.1 Gobionotothen gibberifrons | reverse complement strand
GTGATAAACCAATGGAGCTGGCTGAGAGGAGGGGTTAACTTTTCCATCTTCATAAATACTCTGAGCCCCTCTCTCACACTCGCTTTTTACTCCAGAGAAGGTCAAACCCCAGTGAGCTTTCAGTACCCTTTCAATCTCCAGCAAACACACAGAAAAACTCGCAATCATGAGCAGGAAATTCTTCGTCGGTGGAAACTGGAAGTTGAATGGAGACAAGAAGAGTCTCGGGGAGCTCATGGACACCATGAACGCAGCCAAGGTGGACCCCAATACCGGTATGTGGATTTTAAACAACTATAATGCCAAATGTACCTTTTTTATATCCTTAATTGTAGCCATTTGTTTTCTAATTATCACCACTTAAATAACAGTTGTTCATATGCACTGTTTCGCTTCCTTGTTTAATGTCACAAAGGACTGGTCCAGACAAAATGGCTCGGTTATTGAATACATCAATGACACCATTATCGTCACCCCTCCTCTATTCCAGGCCCTTATAAAGAGACATTCAATGTTAACTCTGCATGTCCTGTTTCTTTTTCTTTTCCAACCGAGATTGCACTAAACAGCAGACAGGGGGGGGGGAAGCATGAATAAAGATGACAGATGCTGGCATGGGATTTTCAATAATGTCGGTGTTGGTGGTGGTGGTGGTGGGTGTGCGTTTGCAGCAGCACGTAGTCCAGCCTCTGCTGTGAGAGTGCATGGTGCATTCAAGTGAGTCTGCTCGTTAACGATGCCGCTCCTCTTTCGTGTGCAAACTCATTAAATATCGTCTATTGTGAGCTTTAATTGCATGTTATTTGTTGAGGCAGTTCAAATGAGGAGATGACGGACATGCTAACGCCATAACCGAAGCAGATACATGTACTTTTTTTAGTTGGATAACGTTTTTTCCAGCATGACCTGAAAGCAGCAGCAGCAGCAGCAGCCATTCGCCCTGTTGCTGTCTGCTTCCTGTAGACTTGCTGTTGCAGCCGTTTTTTTGTCTTTAGATACTTCGGTGGAAATGAATGAATGCAGGGAGAGGTTGAATGTGTCCAGGCCTGTTTTCCACTAACGTTTCCTCCCCTAAAGTTGCTGTTATGCAACTATCATGCTTTTTTGTATTCTAGATAGGAGCAAACTATCACTACTATCCGTGGACCTTGCCCCATTGAATGAATCCACCCCCCTTACAGCAACAGGGTGAAATACAAGCAGAGTTGTCCCACTGGCCTCTCTAGAGCTTCAGCTGTTTCCTCCACACAGAGACGAGGATATTTAAACTCTTCTTCTCTGATTTGACCTCTGCAGAATGCGACCTTTAGGCGGCTGAACTCAGACCTTTAAATGCAGAGAGGTCTGACCGTGGCCGGGGATTAATGACCTTTACCAGCCCAATAGTAACGGGTTTAATTTAGACTCCCTTAACCCCAAGATATAGTTTCATTTTGAATGTCAGTGTCTTTGCTCTGCTGTACTGTTTGACCCGTGCAGACCTTTGCTAACTGCTGCTGCTGAATCTTGTTTGCACATGAAGGGCAAACCTTTGGAGTTTACATGCAGTTTGATATGCATGTGGATGTCGAGTAGTTGTAGTAATACACACTGAGATAAGATAAGACGTTATTGATCCACAGGGGGAAATGCAGGTGTTGCATCGGCACTAAGAAAAGAAAGAAGTACAGATAAATAGGGAACAATTAAATAATACATCTTTTATATTAAAAAAAAGTGTACAAGTAAAGAATATTTTTCATTTCAAACCTTTATTTATTCAGATGAATCCCATTGAGATCATTGATCTCTTTTTCAAGGGAGACCTGCTCAAGTAGGTTCCACATGAAACAACAAAGGACATCATACAGCATCATTTACATAACTATCCACATGTACAGGTACCAATAGCTTCCGATTGAGTAGCATCCAACCGAGCTTTAAAAACATTTAGTGGCACCAGATTGTTTAGTTTCCATTTCATTTGCAGACTATTCCAAGACAGAGTAGCATATATATATATATACACAATAACTGTGTAGGTATAAACAAAAAAAAACAATAATAGTTACCGTACTTTCCGGAATATAAGCCGCTACTTTTTCCCCACGCTTTGAACATCGCGGCTTACACTACAGCTTCAAAAAAAGCTTGGAGCTGGGCGTGTCTGAAGCTTGGGGATTTTATTCGAGCCCCGCAACCAACAACCAATCACATGAATGTCCCGCCCCGTTTACGTAGTGTTAACATAGCTAGCAAGCTATGCTTGGATATACTGGATATAAAATCCCCAAACAGGCGAAAGCCTACCAGTTTCACCCACTGTCTCTGCCACCTCCCCCCATGCCTGGTTCCTCCGGTTGTATCCCGGTAAGTTAATAGGGACTGGTCATACAAAACCGGGTGATTTGCTACGGCGATAATTAATTTATCCTCCATCTGTTTTTGAAATATAGAAATGAACGGCGGGATATCTCTCCCAGCTTAGACGCGGTTTGATTGGCTAGGACTTGAGCTGTCAGATTTTCAGAAACGGGATTTGATTGGCTGGCGCTGGCTTATTGGAAGCTCAGCCACGCTACCCACAATTGGTGACCGACCAGTGGGTGCGGCTTATATTCAGGTACGCTTAATAGTCCGGAATTTACAGTACTAGAGTATGTTGACGTAGTGCTGCTCCAGTACAAGCAATACTGATGTAAAAAAATACTTTTAACAGCACCTGGAAACACAAATAAGTTCGTTTTTTTGTTTAAATTGTCGTCCATTTTAGATCTGCTAATCACCTTGAGAGGGCTCTCATTTTACAGTTCTGTGTTTTTTTTTATTTGATGATTTTTTGTGATTATTGACCCTTTTTGTTATGCAATTGAAGTATGGATCGTGCCTTTTTAAACATGATTGAATAGAGTGAACTGGATTTGTCCTTTTTTGAATCCCCATGGTGTTGAAATACTGTGTGAATGAGTGCATATGAAGTCATGTACTTGGTGGGAGTTCAGGGTGATTGTACAGGCTTGTGTTCCAGGCCACATTTTGTCTCACTGTTTGAGAGTCTATGGAGGGCCTTGAAGCTGAACATGCCTTCTCTCATTCATAGAAATTAATCAAAGAGAATAAATGATTGCATTACACATACCGTGTTCAGTGATTTAGGCATGGTCTGGATACTGTTATCATACATGCAGTTATATGGTACAATTATTTAAAATTAGCCATCCCCATTTTTAATGATTGCAGTTTCCCTGAATTATTTTGATTGGTTAATATCTTCTAACGGACCAAACATGAATCTCTAGTGTCACCTCATCATCTTTAGTCTTTGATTAAATAAATATCTCTCAATACTAATATGTGCTATACAAAAAAACACTTAGTCAATGTTGTCTTCTTCTTCTGCTCACAGAGGTCGTGTGCGGCGCTCCTTCCATCTACCTGGACTTCGTCAGGTCCAAACTGGACGCTAAGTTCGGAGTTGCTGCTCAGAACTGCTACAAAGTCGCCAAGGGAGCCTTCACTGGGGAGATCAGGTACGTCACGTGTCCATCAGAGTAGAAAAAACAGGGTGTGGTAAATACAAATTAAAGATGTATGGATGCAGGGAACAAAATAAGCACCAATTAGCAGCTAAACGTGGGTATTGTGTAACTGGCTAGTAGGTTTGCTATTGAGTCACTGGTTTAATTGAAACTAGCCATTTGGCCAAGCAGGATCCATTCTCCAACACTTCATTCAGAATCCTCTGGGTCACAAAGTATTTCACGTCACTGTTTGAAACCCATTTGTGTTGCTTATCGTGTGTTCACTGTATGAACATGTGTCTCCAGCCCTGTGATGATCAAGGACTGTGGAGTGAACTGGGTGATCCTGGGACACTCTGAGAGACGCCACGTCTTCGGAGAGAGTGATGAGGTAATTCATGATTATATTATCATCTTTAATCACTCTGTGCTATCTTCATAGTTTGCTGTTATGATGCTGAGTGCTGAAGTGTAATCCTTTTGTTTCTAATGGCTTCTACTTCACCTCCGTTTTATAATGCATCTATTTATTTATGCCGTGGTGTGAACGGATTCTTTTTTATATACTAGCCTACTTTTATTGTTGCCTTTTTATCTTCACTGTCACTTTCTGCACTAACGTGTATTTCCCTGCGAACGAAGGATATCTTTACTCGAGTAGGATACACACCTTTCCTCCCGAGTACACTTTGTGATTACATGCTCGTGTGTGTTTTAGCTCATTGGTCAGAAGACCGCCCACGCTCTGGAGAGTGGTCTCGGTGTGATCGCCTGCATCGGTGAGAAGCTGGACGAGAGGGAGGGCGGCATCACCGAGAAGGTCGTCTTCGCTCAGACCAAGGTCATCGCAGGTAAACGATCCCAAATGTAGAGTTTTACAAGCACAGAGAGTTTAAATGATGCATTAGGGAATGTGTATGCAAGCTAGAGACGGGGGGACGTGTGGAATAAATGAATCCAAGTCTTATCTTGCATCTTTTTTTCAGACAACGTAAAGGACTGGAGCAAGGTGGTGCTTGCCTATGAGCCCGTGTGGGCCATCGGCACCGGGAAGACCGCCTCCCCACAGCAGGTCAATATAAGTAACCAGTGAAAATGACTTCTGCAGTTTATCCCCATTACTCGTCCTGATGTGTCCGCTTCCTGTTTGATATGTCAGGCTCAGGAAGTTCACGACAAGCTGAGGGGGTGGCTGAAGGCCAACGTGTCCGACGCCGTAGCCAGCTCCGTGAGGATCATCTATGGAGGTCAGTCGGTGACAACGTGGTGCTTTTTTGATATTCTAGTTTCAACATTAATCTCTAAATATGACTCTCTCTTCAGGCTCTGTGACCGGCGCTACCTGCAAAGAGCTGGCCTCCCAGAAGGACGTTGACGGTTTCCTCGTGGGCGGAGCCTCCCTGAAGCCCGAAATCATCGAAATCATCAACGCAAAGTTATAAAAATCCCCGGCAGCTGCAATGTGCCGAGTCCAGATCACAGGCCAGAGTCATCCAGTTCCCTCACTTAGTCCTCTTCCCCTTTTATTCAAAAGTATTGGTGTAATGTCATTCCCTCATTTTTTCCTTTATTCTTTTGCTATATTTTGTCATAAAGAAAAGGGACAGGTTGCCACTTGCACTGTGCTGCACTGAAAAAAAGTGAAATCTACTGAGTGTGCTTACTAACTTCCACACCAAGCTGCATTGACCGACATCGACACCTCGTTTGGACGGCCACTCCACGCCTTTACTTGAAAAGTTTACCAACTTGTGTCACAGCTCTCTGCCAATCAGATGTATTTGTCTTATTAATATTGATATTAATACTCTTTTGTTGTGATTATGATGTTCTGTGGCTTCCCTCCCTGTAGACGTGCACGATCCGCTCTCTCTCTTTGGCGGTTTGCCAAGAGCAGAGCGTCCATTACATGTTAATCATACTGTGTCATGGCCGATGGGAAGAAGGGTGGCAAGGCTCTAAGGAAACATAATAAACCGTTTAGAGACTGTTTTAAGTGTGTTGTGTCTTGACTTGATAGTGTTTGTCCTATGTGACGTTCTAAAGACACTTTCATAGTTGTTTATATTTTACTTGTGTACAAAAGGGTTCATAAACAGCTGTGTGTTCATTTCCAGACGATGGAAATCCCAGAGGTGTTCTCAGGATGGCAGGCAGACGATATCTTATTACAGAAATGACCTCCCGTTAAGACAATGCCATGCAGGGAAGCATTTAGTAGCTATTTTTATCCTGGCACTGGACTAAACCAGATGCACAGCAGGAGTAAAAGACTCGAGTAACATGCATACAGAAAATAAATATTGATCAATCTGTAAAATAGAGACCAAAGCATGCTGATCATTGAGACATGCTCTCAAATTAATTAGTAAAAATCATTATGCTGCTATTACTAACTAATTTGAGAACATTTATTTATTCTAATGACTTGCCTAATCTTGTTTTCTTATATACTTTCAAATTGAATTATACAGAAATGGGCTTTCATATAAATTAGCTTGTATACTGAGCTTTGTGCAACATAGTGCTTGTGCAACATAGCAGTGGCGGCTGATGCATCTTTCTCCAGGGGGGCTCTACCAAAATATGAGCAAACGTATACAAAGTAAAAATATGTCATATTACAAGGCAGGGTTAGCTCGAAGGCACTAGCTCTTAGAACTTGATACAGGGTGTTTCTCAATGTCGAGGACGCTTCCTTGTCCCTCCGAATCGGGTACTTCAGAAGCGAGGCAAGAATCCTTCCTAGCCTCGGAAAACGAAGAATGGTGCAACAGGCTAACGGGTGTGCATCATATGCGAGGCCCCACCTTAAAGGAGACCTATCATGCTATATTTGAATAATATATTGTAGGGCCATACCTATATAAGGTATATTTATACGTTTTCTTTTTCAAAATACCAAACAGATCATGCATTTTAGCCATGCCTCATTTTGCTCTATTTTCCTCTCCTCCACCCTGTCTTTGCATGCGCTGCAGCTGACCACGCCCCCCTGCAAAGGAGGGGGCGGAGTTACGAGCGTCATGCTACCATGCCGTTACCATGCTGTTACCATGCCACAGCAACCTCTCATTCCCCTGATTGGTGGAGAGTTGGCCCTATAGGCGGAGCTCCTCGTCACTGACGTCAGACTATTTATAAATCTGTATCAGGCCGTTTCTCAATCTCGAGGAAACTGGCTTCCAAGCCAATATTTCAAGGATACTATGTCATCGAGCGCCGCCGAAGGACCGTTCCAATCTCCAGCATACTTGGAATTCCACCGAGGCCGCGTCCTTGGTTTGGGGGAAATTTCGAGGCTGCACATGGGTAGACTTTGCGTCCTTAAAATCCCCACAATGCTTTGCTCACCGACCAATTTCCCCAAATCTGTGGCGGAAAATGGGCGGGGCCTCTCATATGACGCACACCTGCACATTTGCTGGCCTGTTCCACTCTCCGTTTTCCGAATGCCAGGAAGGAAGTGACTCGGAAGACATGTTTTTAGAGATTTGGGTATAGAGGAAAAGAGAGAGGGTTGTGTTTTCTGACACTTGGTGAGTTCCCTGGAACACCGGGGACACATATTCATGTATACAAGACGTACAAAGGTGCATTTTTGCATGATAGGTCCCCTTTAAATGGAGCGCAATTTCCGCCAAAGATTAGGGAAATTGGTCCGTGCGCAAAGCATTGTGGGGATTTTAAGACCGCGGGGGATACACATGTGCAGCCTTGAAATTTCCCGCAACGAAGTACGCCAGCCTCGGTAGAATTCCAAGCATCCTGGACATTGGAACAGTCCTTCGGCGGCACTCGATGACGTAGTATGCTTGAAATGGTGGCTCTAGAGCAGCCTTCCTCGACATTGAGAAACACCCACTGTCTATTATTTTAGAAAGGATGTGCCTGTTTTTGTCAACCTCCTTATGCTTACAGATCCCTATCCCGTAGCCTTCATTGAGTTGGACAGCTATGTTTACTTTCCCAAACATGGCTATAGTTGCAAAGCATTTTCCATGTTCATGCTTTTGAGTTTTTTCTGATATGTGCTTTAAGTCACTCACACACCTGTCTGGATCCATGCTGGGTCTGGTCCACATTAGTTTGCGATACTAAGACACTGCTGTAAGATTAATTAAATACTAAGCCATTCTTTTTGTCGTACTAAGTAATTATTCTGTAATACAAAGTCAATATTTTGAGATATTTAGTCACTATTTTGAGATATGAAATCATTATTTAGAGATAGTTTAGATAACTTTTCATTGTAGCCTATGTTGTGTTCTACTGGCAGGAATTGGCTTCCATAAAATAAATTGTATTTTTCACCAAATGGCCCTTTAGTAAATGCAACATTTGCAAGACGTATAACATTATATTACTGTTGAATCAACCAATATGTATGTCGTAAATCACTCTTTATGGTTTGTTTTCACCCCGGTGCTGCAGGGGGCGCTGGCTCCCCGCAGTGAGCCCTTTGAGGGTCTCACTCTCCGTGTTTACAAGCGAAGCGTGACGTTCAGGGACCCGCAACCAAACGTCTCACAGTGCCACTAAAAGCTAATTATTGTAATTAACAAGCGTCCAAAATGCAGTCACTGAGAGTATTTCTCAGCGAGAGACTGACGGCTGCAGCGGAGGAGATATTTGCAGCTGTGGAAAAGACAATAACCGAGTACAAAGAGGAGATATTTCGTTCAAAAGATCTGGAAATCAGTCGTCTCAGGATGCAGCTGAAGATCCTCATATCAGGTCGGTTGAATGGAACAACATGTCATGCAGAATTGCGTTATATTTCGGATAAATTGCATGATTTTAATGCTTGTATGTGTCTTTTATCTAGAGCCTCGGTTGGACCGATGCATTGGAGCCCAGCTGCAGCAGCTCACACATCAACACCTTCCTCCCCCCTCTCCTCCTCCTCAGCATCACTCAGTGTCTGCAGTGGAGCCTCCTGAGCCCTGTGAGGAAGACGAGGAGCATCCAGAGCCCTCCCAGGTGAAGAAGGAGCACCAGATGAAGAGCCACAGGGATTTCTGGCTGGGTCACGACGAAGAGCAGCTGGAAAGCCTTGAATCAGACATTAAAGACTTCATCTCCTCCCCCTCCAGTCTGAAAAACAGCATCCAGGACCCCACCTCGCCATTCCACACTTTCCACAATATTCACAATGACGAAGGCAGAGAGAAACCCTACCTCTGCTCGGTGTGTGAGAAGCGCTTCAGTAACTGCTCCCACCTCTCAGCTCACATCAGGACACACACCGGAGAGAGGCCGTACAGATGTGAAATCTGCAGAAAGACTTTCATCACCACCAGCGCTCTGAACCGACACCAGACCATTCACACCGAGGGGAAACACTTTGTGTGCAACTACTGTGGCAAATCCTTCAAATGGATGGAGTCTCTGGGCAGGCACATACGAAGCGTGCATAAGAGGGAGAATGTGCCTGTATGACTCTCATTGAAACACACATTTCAGATAGTAGTAGTTTTGTTGTTGCTATGTGCACTGTATTCATAATTTAACACAAAGAATGTAACGTTTTTGTATGTCTTATATGTTAACGTGTGCATGGATGGACCTCATTAAAAGCCTTGTAAGAATGTGTGCAAATCAATTATAAAAACACTTTAACAAAATAAAGTTAATGTTAATTTATGACTGAAGAATAAAAAGTAAATACTCTTTGTTTAGTGTTGTGTTTTCTGCTGCAGAAAAAGGAAGTTGCACAGTGCTCCAGTAGATGGCAGTAACTGCATTTCATTCATCATTGTATGTTGATATACAGTATATGGCAGTGTTCAGACTGGTGTCTCGTATGTACTTCGTTTCTGGGAACTGACAGGAAAGCCCTTCTTAAAGTCAATAAATACATAGAGGTCATTCCAAGTGGTGGAGTTAAGCAAGTATTTTAAGGAGAGTGGATGCTGTTATAGCAGTATATCAAAGCCCATGATTTAGGGATTAGTTGTCAGGAGTCAAAAGTTCTTGTGTCCACAGACTTTTGGCTACGACAGTGTATTTGGTGCATGCTATAAACTTGGGATGTTGCTTTGGCTTTGCAGTGAGTTTTCTCCTCAGGGTGAAATTAGACCGGACTTCCCCTGAGCCCTCTTTACTTGCTATCATTATAAAACCATTACTGATATCCAGGGGTGAACTTGGAAAGCAGGGAACAGTGAGAGCTTAGTTTTGTGTTGTAAATAATAGATACAGGTCTTTAAAATATACAAGTTTGAGTTGAGGAAAATACAGAGTTGAATGTGTTTGGTTGACCAATACAAACAATACATGAGTCTTTTTAAATCCCCCTTTTCATGTGTCAGCTAGCTTGAAATATTGATAGTAACTGTGCTAAGTGGCAAGCGTCTGCACTTCATTCACGTCTCGCAATGCTGCAGAGCATCTTGTTGAACTGGAGTATTATTTCATGATACACTCACTTAATATGGAGCGGTTTCTCTGAGGGCTCTCATGTGCGTGCAGGTGCTCTGTGCAGTAAACCTCTTACTACAAGTGTGCAGAGTAGGCAATTAAAATGATGACATAGTATCTCTTAGAAATGGAAAACTGGATTATAATAAAGATGAATAATGTGTATAGGCGCTGCTCCAAAGATTTCCCCGCTGCAGGTTCAACGGAGAAACACTTCAGTGGAAATGACCCAATCGTATAGTTTTACAGCCCAGTCTGCATCTTCTGTGCTGCTCGGTAGAAAACACCAGAGATGGGTTTCACACTGGAACTCCAACAAGAGCAATGTGCTTCCCATTAACCCCGTTATTCCCTGTGGCCAAAGGGCTTCCTCGCTCTTAAATGGGTTCAAAAATGTTTCAGGTATCGGCGAAAACAAAAAGATGTGTTGAAAACAACTTACTTTCGTTTGAAAAAAGTTTAAAATGGTGCTTTTTTAATGTTGTTTTGCAGGCGTCATTTGGTCATTTATCCAACAAACAAGAGTGGTAATACATGCTGTATTAGCCAAGGCAAGTTTCTTTATATAGCAACTTTCAACACAAGGCAATTCAAGGTGCTTTACAAAAATGAAAGACATTCAGACAAAGGCATTTAAAAACAGTCAATAAAAAGAAAAGATAATAAAATAAACATTCAAAGAAAAAATACATGAATAAAAAGTACATGAATAAAAAGTTACAGTGCAGTTTAAGATATGAAAAGTTCACACAGAAATTCCACTTTACTGATGCCTTTCTTTAAGGTGTCTCCGAACATGAGCTGTGTACGCTTGTATGGCTCATACGTCCCCAAATACACAGAGAAAACCAGCCAGGACAAAGTCCCCAGACACTGATTCCCTGGGGTTACTAGCCCCAAATGTTCATTAACCAAAAACACAACCGCTCAGTTTCAATTAAAATCAGCGGCAAAAATAAAAGTCTTCAGCCTGGATTTAAAAGTAGTCAGAGTTGCAGCGGACCTGCAGGTTTCTGGGATTTCAGATATTTGGAGCATAACAACTGAACGTCTCCATGTTTAGTTCTGACTCTGGGGACAGAAAGCTGACCAGTCCCTGAAGACCTGAGAGATCTGGATGGTTCATAATTTATCAGGAGATCAGAAATGTATTTTGGGCCTAAACCATTCAGTGCTTTATAAACCAGCTGCAGTATTTTGAAATCAATTCTTTGACACACAGTATTAGATAAATATACAAAAAAGGGTTAGAGTTAGGGTCCAGTGTTTTTATCACCTCAAAGTGTAATGCAACTCTTATTTTCCTCATACACCCAATACCTTTTTCACTTAGTATACTTTTGCTATGGTAGGCCACTGTTTCCTAAGTAATGACTGATCAGGGTTTTTATTGTGTTGTACACTGAACAAAAATATAAACGCAACACTTTTGTTTTTGCTCCCATTTTTCATGAGATGAACTCAAAGATCTAAAACATTTTCTATAAACACAAAATAACCATTTCTCTCAAATAATGTTCACAAATCTGAAAAAATCTGTGATAGTGAGCACTTAATAATAATAATTATAATCCATCCCACCTCACAGGTGTGGCATATCAAGATGCTGATTAGACAGCATGATTATTGCACAGGTGTGCCTTAGGCTGGCCACAATAAAAGGCCACTCTGAAACGTGCATTTTTGCTTTATTGGGGGGGTCTGGGGGGGTCTGAAAACCAGTCAGTATCTGGTGTGACCACCATTTGCCTCACGCAGTGCAACACATCTCCTTCGCATATAGTTGATCAGGTTGTTGATTGTGGCCTGTGGAATGTTGGTCCACTCCTCTTCAATGGCTGTGCGAAGTGCAAACTGGTTTTCGGACCCCCCCAGACCCCCCCAATAAAGCAAAAATGCACGTTTCAGAGTGGCCTTTTATTGTGGCCAGCCTAAGGCACACCTGTGCAATAATCATGCTGTCTAATCAGCATCTTGATATGCCACAGGCTACAATAGGCTGGCCACAGATTTTTTCAGATTTGTGAACAATATTTGAGAGAAATGGTTATTTTGTGTATATAGAAAATGTTTTAGATCTTTGAGTTCATCTCATGAAAAATGGGAGCAAAAACAAAAGTGTTGCGTTTATATTTTTGTTCAGTGTA
>CALSBZ010039531.1:13775-24470 GCA_943591055.1 Gobionotothen gibberifrons | reverse complement strand
TTTTCATTGTTACCAAGGTGGTTGCTAGGGACGCTGCTATCGATATTATTTCTGTTATGTTGTGTAACTGTTTAATGGTGTTATCTTTATTGCTACCCCCTTCCCCGTCAATGTATAGTGTTGGTCCACAGCGCAAACGTATTAGTTTAACAAAATCTGCATCTAAAATTGTGGCATAGATACGTTATTTTCCCCTTTTTGGTTTGGGCAAACTGCGTGCGCATCACTCTCACTCTTCAATGGAATGTTTAGATGGATTTTAGGAACTTCCCCTCGATTCCATTGGCTCTAACGGTTCAAAAGAGGTGTCAATCACCAACATCGACCGAGGGGGGCCAGAGATATGGAAAATGCACCCAAATGGTCAAAATGTCACTTGTTTTGCATCAATCTTGATACAGGGTACTTATTATATGTTATAGTTTGGATTCCTAAAGCTTGTAGTCTACCTTAGCATCATCCAAGGGTGGTTTTCACTATAAGTAATCTTTTATTTTTGGACGGACACTATAATTTACAGTTGTTTACTATGTTCAATCTGAATTTACTTTAAAATAAAAAACATCTATATTGATTCTGACTTCTCATCCAACTCACAGGTTTATCGTTACTTTGAGAAAAAAGATTATTAATTTAACCCTTTTAGAAGGGAAGATAGTCATTCGTTCTGGGAATGTCCTTTTCGAGCCTGAGACCTGAAAAACAGGCTCAGGGCTCAACAGGTTAAAGAAGATACATTATAAGAAAAGGATACAATTATAGAAAACTATATCTTTAAAAACAAACTATTATAATATTTAACCATAAACTATTTTAAAAGGAGTTTTAATTTATGGTCAGTGAAATTGATTAGAAGACTTTTTTTATTCAACTTGTCCACTTCAGTGTGATCTCCACAGAATTTTTTTTTAACATTTAAATATAAACCGTGTTAACCCTGTAAGGCCCCTGGTTGTGATTTTACAACATTACTTTAAAGTGGACCTATCATGCTATATTTGAATAATATAGTGTAGGACCATACCTATATAAGGCATATTTATACTTTTTATTTTTCAAAATACCAAACAGATCATGCATTTTAGCCATTCCTCATTTCGCTCAATTTAACAGTCTTTTCATGGACTGATTCTGTGAGAACAGCACCATCTACAGGCCTGGCATATGTACTACAGCGTCTCCAGCGCTTTCCAACGGCAATGTCCGTGGCTGTCTCCTCCTGATTGGTGGAGTTGGCCCAATAGCCGTAGCACCACTTCTGTGACGTCATAGAAGTGTTCAAATCTGGATCAGTCTGTATCAGATCCGTTGCAGCCCCTTTTTAAGAGATTTGGGTACGGAGGAAAATAGAGAGGGTTGTGTTTTCTGACACTTGGTGAGTTCCCTGGAACACCGGGGACACATATTCATGTATAAAAGACGTACAAAAGTGCATTTTGCATGATAGGTCACCTTTAAGCTATCCTAAAAAAGTCAGTATATGGTTTTTTTGACGGTCAGTGAACAAAATCCACGAGAAGACATTTTTGATTCAACTTGTCCACTTCAAGTTGGATTTTTTGGATGTGGATTTAAGTAGATTATTTGTTTATACATAATTTAGAATCAGTAATATTTTTATATTTTAATTTGAATAATAATCCTCATGTCACATTTTTGTATTATTGTTTTACACATTCGAAATAAATCTAATGAAATCAGTGTGATCTCCACAGGGACACATCTGTCTTTTTGGATGAAGAGATGAAGGTCAGAGTCAGAGATCAGGGTCGTAGAAAACTATTTAGCAAAACAAACAATAATAACATTTAACCGTAAACGATTTGAAAAGGAGTTTTGATTTGTGGTCAGTCAACGAAATTCATTAGAAGACTTTTTTTATTGTTCACTTCAGTGTTTTCCACTGGGACGAATCTGTCTTTTTTCATCGCGGTGGTAAACACCGAGACGAAGGTCAGAGTCAGAGGTCACAGTCGCAGCAGAGCAGATTTATGTTTCTGCCGAAGGCCTGAACAGGAAGGTGGAGTCTCAGAAATCATCCCGTGTCAGAAAGCATACCATCGAGCTTCAGCCAAATGAATGTTACCGTGTTATTTACGACGCTGCCCTCGGGCTCTTTCATTTGTTCTGCAGGTATTTATCACTCACATCGCCCATCATAACAAATCAGAACATATATATTTTTCTCCGTGATCAATCTCACAATTCTCTCTAATGAAAAACCATCGACTGCTGCTGGAGTTCGCTACCATCTCTGCAATAATGAACTTCTGGGCAGGTTCATTTCCAAAACTTGATGTATGATAATACATTATTGATTAGCAGACAGAGACAGATTTGCACCATAAATAACAGAGTATATTATCAATGCCCCCTCAGCACTGTAACTCGGTTACACTCCGGGACCATTCCTGGAAATGTTTGCAGCTACTCTACATTTCTGTAATTAAAGTGCAGCTGGACGGCAGGAGAAGACGGATGTGTTAAATCTGGTATAACCCTTAGATGCAGAAGTGGGTCTTTTTTGACCCAGTGAGGTGGTTTTCTTTGTAATACATTTTTTTATCATTTCATATTCCAGCTAAAAAACATGTTTTGGATTTCATACCATTCAAATTTTAAATTGTGTTTTTTGTATTTCTACCCCAAGCTTCCATAAGTGGGTCAAAAATGACCCGCATGCATTTTCTATGGAATTTCGTTTTTTTCTTCAAAATGTAATTTTTTTCCCTAAAATTATAAATAGTGAAAAATTAAATATAAAATATTTCTAGTGTGAACCAAAATATAATACTAAATATTATACAAGTGATATTTCTTAACCAAAATGGCATAAAAGCACATATTATTCTAATACGGGTCCTTTTTTACCCACTTATGGAAGAGTGTAGGGTCCAGTCACTCAAAGGGCATCTAAGGGTTTTAGAAAGAGCGAGAGGGAAGAGATTCAGGGTGCTTTTTAATTAGAGTTTTCTTACATATAATGCAAATGAATTATCCCCCAAATCAGTATGATATCTCCATTAATATTTCAGCTTGGTTCAAATTCAAAAACTATTCTGATTGAAGCTTGTTTTAAATGTTCATCTCCTGTAGATTAATTTTCTTCCATAGATCTTACATTTCATCTTTAATTATATAACCTTTTTATTGTCTGCCCGTCAATGCGCGACTCTTGTAGATCCTGTTTAGTTTGTTTATAAAGCATATTCTATAGATCGTGAAGCAATTCTGTCTTTCAAGGCAACTTTATTCAAACTCAATAACATAAGTATACACATCTTTTTAATTTAAGACCTCATTCAAACAGTTTGAGTAAAAAAAAGGCAAACATTTTGAATATTATTCAATTTAATGTACATTATTTATCAGAAATTCCAAATTGATCCTGGAATGAATCATTACATTTCTTGCTAATGTTATTATTGTGGAAATAAGATGAAAATACAACTTTTTCCAGCATAAAAAAACCATTTGGAAACACGTCAAATTTGACCCAAGTGGATGGTTAAAAACGAAATGGACACTACACAACTTCAGACAGTTGACTCATCACGGTAACTTTGGTGTTTTCCAGCTGGAAAAAAATATATTTTCCAACGTTTTTGTAAGTGACCAATGGGACAACCATTGTTTAATTGGTCCAGTATTGAGTGAAAAAGCTGAAACCAGCAAACTATGTCCAAGAAAATCACTCGGGGAAATTACACACCGTCAATATTTGAACTTTTGAAAGTGCTTGTTTTTGCCACAGACAGGCTCAGATTAATATGACAGTGTTTCACAACCTTATTGAAAAGACCCTAAAGAAACATAAAAAGGTTTTCGTTAGCGTTTTTACTTGATTTGGTTTGAAAGTACATCGTGCAGAATTGCCCCGAGAGATTACGTCTGCAGCGCTCAATACTGAACCAATTAAAATAAATGGTTGCTCCCATTAGACACCTTGACACAGAACACATAGGGCAATATTGTCCAGGTTGAAAAACATCAATTAGCATTTAAATGTAGAGTTTAATGTCATTATCACAAATTGAAAGAATATATAATAATAGTCTTATAATAATACGTTATTAAGTTCAAGTTTACTTTACAAAACCTGCAAGTTGGTGTGATTTATTAGATTAAAAAAACTATAGGGAATTCTCCTGCAGTGCTAAGAGTGGTGAGGTAGAGAAATTCAAGTAAAACAGTGTAATATATTAACATTTCGGAAGCAAAAAGTTGTCCAAACTAAATTTGATCAAAAGAAACTTAATTTCAATTATGAGGGAGCACAATAATAGTATGTAAAATCTAAGAAGTTCAAAACCATTCAGAATCCCAACACTGACTATTAAAGCAAATATGCGGATGAAATTAATCCCGACATCTGATATATGACATTTGTAATTACTTGTTGTTTGCAGATGCTATTACGTGTTTTCATTAGTTCATTAAATATGAAACATGCTGAGGAATCATCTCGCTGCAGCCCTCCGGTTCACATTTTCTGCTGTTTGGGAATTTAAATACAGACTTCAAATTTCATTTCAAACCTGCCCTCAAAGCTTTTTCATTCATTCAATTTTAATTTCACATGAAACCTATTAACGCTGCTGGACTGCAGAGGATCCAGCGCCTTCAGAGACACGACTGCATGCATTTTTAACTCGGCGTGTCCCAACAGGAAGCAAACCACCAAGCCTTTTGCTCAAACTGTGTGAAGAGACTGCTGATTAAAAACAGTATTTACACCGATTCCAGTCATCCATTAATTAAGTTCCAGGTTTCCGTTAAGAATCCTAATGTTTGCACCCTTTTTCAAAGTGGACCCACAAAGTATATTTACAGAGTGACTCTGGTAGTGTGCAGACATTGAAAGGGAATATTGCACATATAGCACCGTTATCTTTTTAACAGAGCTGTAACAAACATAATGATAAAACAGTATGAAGTGTATATACTGTGATGTATTTATTTTACAGCTAGCCTCGAGGATACAAAATATCGATATCTAACATGCTTCAACTGTTTCTTGAAGGTGTCTTGCCATCATAGTGAATTTCTAACAGGTTTATTACCATTACACTTGGTTGAATAGTGCGTTTAAGAGTCTCTTTCCCAATGTGAGTCAATGGAAACTTTTCTTTTTGGACCCAATTGACGCCACGGACTGACATACAAGTTCCACCGTTTGCTTCAACATGTGGCGCTCTTCCCCAGTTTTTATGCTAAGCTAGGCTAATCGTCTACAGCCTAATAGTCAACCAAAGAGCGGTATTTCATCTATTCGACTAAATGTCTTTAGAAGAGTCCCTGTGTCAACATCTAGTTCAAATATCATGATTATATCACTTCCTATAGTCCTAAATGAATATGTGTCACCACACAGCCAGGTAGGATTTGCATGGATAACCGAACACAACACGTTTGCACACTTGATTGCATTTAAAGTCCCACACAGAGGATTGTGATTCATGCGCGACTCTGGACATTTCCCCAGTGAGGAAGCAGACTTTGAACAGTTTGCAGCATGTTGAAAATGTTGGCAGCAGGAGGAGCAGAAGAAATACAGGCCAAAGCGACCGTGTGCAGCAACGACAAACACAGCCAGTCAGTGTTTACCTGATGATCTGCTCTGCAAGTACTCCAGGAAAAATGGCTCGCAAATGCACCAATTTCCTTCAAAAGAAATCGGACTGAGGGAGTTTGATTTTCTGATCTTTCTGGGACCAAACGTGAGGAAAGCTGTATTTCCCCACAATTTCAACTCTTACCTGCATACCCCTTTTAATATATTAGGATTTCCCCCAAATTGAATGGCTCCATGTGAAATACAAACATATCTTTGCCTTCACTTTCTGTCTTAATTCCTTCTTGCAAATCTAGATCTAAATGTTTTTGCTTTGTGTTGTCTCCACAGGTTGAAAACAACATTTGTTCTAAAAGTCTTGTCTCGTAAAATTGCTCATAATTGGACCAAGGGAGTTTGTCTTCAGTGCTTTCAATGCGAAAATATCACAATCGCTGTGTTTTTTTAACCATCAGTGAGGATATCTTTACAGCTTTAAAGTTTGCCCTAGGGCTGCTCAATTAATCAATTGATTAATTATTTTAATCGCAATTACGATTATGGCTTGCAACGATTACGAAAATAACGTAATCGAAATAAAACCATCATTCTTTTATTGTTATTATTACTTTTTTTTTTAATTGCTTTTTTTTAATTGGTTTTTCAGTTGAATTATACTTAAAGTTCAATAAATTGATGTTTTTAAAGTAAATGGATAATCGTTTTTTAATAATCGTGATATCAATTATTGACCCAAATAATCGAGAATATGATTTTTGCCATAATCGAGCAGCCCTAGTTTGCCCCACAATTTCAACTCTAAAATACCTGCATACCCCTTTTAATATATCTGGATTTCTTGCAAACTTAAATCTTGTTTTGTCTTGTGTTGTTTCCACGAGTTGACAACAACACATCTCAAAGTCTTATTAAAGTGCTCGTAAATGGACTGTTTTTCCTTCAAAGGTGCCCTATGATGCTCTTTATCAAGTACTTGTTTGTATTGTGTCCCTCTACTGTAACGTGTGGACTTTTCACCCTCTGTCTGAAACCAGAGCCCAGTCTGCTCTGATTGGTTAGCTGGCCGGCTCTGTTGTGATCAACCAGCTTAGAGATGTCCCGCCCCTTAGCCTATCACTTTACAATGTGTTGGAACGCTAGCCAATTGGAGTGTGAGTGTTCCGTAGTGATGTCATTACATTATGGAAGTAAACAAAGGAGTCCAATGGAGGCGTTTCAGGAAGAAATATGCTAAAAGTCAGGAATTTGAAAAATGTGAGATTTATCAAAAATAAGGCCGATTTTTTGAGATTTTTGTAAAAACGTTAGAATTATGAAAAAAGTCACGAATCAAAAATAGAAACGAATAAAAACAGGATTCTGCACATTTTTTAAAGAAGATGATTAAGGCCACGTGCAAAAAAAAAAGAGATAACAGCTGATCCTTTTACAACAAACACTATAATGCTCTTTTAGGTTTTGAATAACACTGTAATCCTGATAGTAACTTGGTATAGTTAAGTATAATATAATAGTTAAATATATTATATAATATAATAGTTCAAATAGTTAATAGGTAACTGATAGTGATTTGGGAGAGGAACTCCATCCGGGAACACAGGGATTTTAGCCTTTGCAGACCATTGACATGCACTCAAACCTATATAACACACTACAGGCAAGAGGAACATTTCTAAAGGAATAATAGGGCCGTTTTAAAAAGGTATCAGAGCGAGGGGAGTTTGACTTTCTGCCCTTTCAATGTGAACACGTCTCTCTGGTGACGGTGGAGCGGTGGAGTGTGTGACGCCGCTCAGCCATCCGAGGATCAGGCCTTCATTTGTAGTGTTGAGCGAGTGTTTGCTGCCTATCTGTTAGAGCCAGGGAAGAGAGCGGCCCTTTGCTTTCCTGAGTGTTACTAAATGCCAGGATGAGATCAATTAGGGATCCAGGTCTTCAGAGGCTTTAGGAACATAATGAGGAACACTTAGGGCTAATGATTGGAGCTTTGCATTAGCCCACACCTCGCTCTCCTCGCTGTGTGCACATTAGACCCTGGCACAGGACGACTCAGCGCTTTTTCTTTCCTTCTTCCACTTCGTTGCTGCCTCAGCATTGGCCACGCGTCTCCTAAGTATAGCCACGGCCAGCATTGATCGGGAATAATTAAAGCAAATCCCAACTTTGATCAGCGAACGTCGGAGAACATGGACGCTCGGGGGGGGGGGGAGATTATCAACGAGCGCAGATGTAGAGACCTTGAACACACCGTCATGTTGGTTTATTGTTAAGCGCTTTGATCCACAGTGGCCCCATCGCACTCTGTGGAAGTGTATACATCTACACATTGAAAAGCATTGAAAGCATTTTGTATAATATCCCAAGTTGAAAAGCACATTTGAAACAAAACACTCAAAACACAACCGATGATGACAAACCCTCATGATTCATTATATATATATTCAATAAAGTATCTATCTATCTATCTATCTATCTATCTATCTATCTATCTATCTATCTATCTATCTATCTATCTATCTATCTATCTATCTATCTATCTCTCTCTCTCTCTCTCTCTATCTATAGCTTTTTATAATGAGGTAAAATAGTACAATATGTATTTCAGTATTCAACATCGTTACCGGGTTTCCTCTGGATTTTTGGAACCCACAACTCCAACACTCAGTTACTTGCTTTGATATGTCAGGATTTCAACCAAATTAAATACTCTGTGTAGAATAGGACACAAATACATTTCTTTTGCTTTCTGTCTTAATCCTTTCTTGCATCTCAAGTCTTGTTTTGCCTTGTGTGTTGACTGTAATATAAACTCTAAAAGTCGGAGAGTCTAAAAGGAGAAAAATAGCTTCCCTGTAGTTAGTGGATTTAGGGCCAGGAACCTCTTGTTGTGGCTGATGTTGCTTTCATGTGTTCCTTGGAGTTGGGAAGTCTTTTTTTTCATGAAAAAGACTCAGGTGTTCAAGAGCTTTAAGTATTTTAAGTTGTGTGGAAGCAGCAATTCAAATATGTGTCATCTTTAAGTGTTAAAAGAATACGCTGATAGCTGTTTTGTGACAACACATAGCAAAGGAGACAGACTTGTTGCACCAGTAACAAGGAGTAATGCTAATTAATCGTTTGATTTAACAGTGTATATTAACAATGCTGGGGTGAGAATTCACAGAAGTGTTTGTTGGTACTCGACAGAAAAAAAATTGATGCACTTTTTCTCCAAGTTGCTGAGTTTTAGTATACACAAGTAAATAATTATACTCAAGAGTATTTAGAAGCCCTGACACCTCGGACGCTAGATTATGTGTGTAACTAATCGACGTGTCTTTACATGTATGCAGAGAGCAGCTAACAGTTACAACTTATAACACAGTCATGTTCATTCTTACCATTAACCCAATGTTTACTTTGTCTGCCATATTTCTATGAATTATCGTGGGCAGGAACTCATTTTTCCGATTATTCCAACATTACATGAATGCAGCAATACTCCTGCAAGGTACTATTTGTTTCCACTCGCTGCTTTTTGGATTCCTATCAGGAACAGTGCCTGGGTTATTGGTCTGAATCGGGTTTATTCATAGAAACAGACAGCCACATTTTCAGTGTGAACTACCATTTGAAAGCAGGCTGGCTTTTAAAAGCACCATCTGATCTATGGGACAAACATTTATGCAAATATAAAAGCACCTGGCAGACATTTGTCTCTGTGGCCCGATGAATATTTATTTTGTGGATCAGCAGAGGAGGATAAAAGTGAAATGTATTTGTATTTGTTAATGTTAGATTCAGAGGGATTACAACGTGCAGGGCTTACATCCTGAAGTCACGTGCAGAAACCTGCCGGGTTATCAGACAGAGACTATTTTTAGGGATATTTTCGGGACCTTTGCCAAAACGCAGAAAGAGCAAGTTGTCCATCAGCTCTCAGACTGCGCTCTCGACAGACTCCATAATCCCATTCCAGTTTGACCTGTGAAATTGCTCCAGTTTTAAGAAGCAGAGCGGCGTTGACCTCTTTGGGAAGTATTGATTTGTTGTGTTGTTTATAACAGGATTGTGAAGTAATATGGTGGAGAGGAATGTTGCATATAGCTTCAGTTGGATCAAAATCAGGTTAAGTGTTTGATAAAAAGTGAACTGTGCGCTGTCCAGATGTGACATGATGTGCCGCTCATTCCTCTCTCCGTGGATCATCTATTGATTTCATGTGACCTTTGTTAGTTCAGGGATTGTTGAGGCTGTTGTGGAGGATTATAAGATCTCTCTGCTCTTCATTTTGACACTTAGGCTTGTCAAAAGAAGATCTCCAAAACAGGAAGTGCTTTTTAATGAGCTTCAACATGCATATTATCTCAGCAGTCATGGGATACAAACCACCAACCTACATTTAATTGGTTTTAAACGTTCTAGTTTGAGGAAAGGTAAAAAGTGATCTTTAATCCAGTTCCACTTATTTTCTGTAGCTTTCAGAAAATGGCTCAGTTGTCATCTTGTGACCTCAATATGAATTTAAGTTAATTTATATTGTGCATATTCCTTAAAAAAGTTTGAAATACGACCAAGTTCCAACAAAGGTACACAGAACATCCCAGGTTAGGTTGTTTTAGTAAGTGAGTTACTGACTCGCAGTAAGAATAATGTTCAATGACGTATCTGCCACTACGTTTTTCTGCTTGTCACTGTACCGTTTTTTACAGTTTTTTATATTAATAAATATATACTAAATACTATGCGCCTTGTAGTTCTTCAATTAGTTATTTTTACTGCACTGTTAGTTTTCCATTGTATTATTATGCTGCTGTGTTTATTGTATCTTTTTAACTACACAACCATTTCCTTCGGATAATAAAGTCCTATCTTATCTCTTATCTTATTTTATCTAACTGTAAATTACAAAAGTAAGATGTTGCAGAAGCATGTGACATGTGATTTCATTCTTGTTATGATAGGTCAAAATAACTTCAGGCCCATTTTGCACATTTCTGCACAGCCCTCCACTTTAAAATATAATACACTGTAGTTTGGCATATACTCAATGTCCTAAGTGTTTTAGTTTTTTAGCTGTGAAGGTTATTCGTATAGTTCAATTTAAATCTGATGTTAATTCTTGTTTTTTTGCATCCTTT